>CM064580.1:53147601-53165101 GCA_032716605.1 Paralithodes platypus
TTACTGTAGCCTACAAACACTAATATAAACCTTATTATACTAAAACAGGTTAAGTTATACTGTAACACACACTCAATACTCTAATGTATGAAAAAGGGCCTAAATTGACTCTACAACACACTGAAGATACCCTAATTATACTAAAAGGTTAATTACTTTAGTAATATACACTAAGGGTACCCTTACTATTACTAAAAGGTTAAATTACGGTATAAAACACTAATATACCCTAATTATACTTAAATGTTAATTACTGGTATAAATACTAGTATAACCTAATTTGTATTGAAAAGGTTAATTACTGGTATAAAACAACTAATATAACCCTAATTATACTAAAATGTTAATTACGTGTATAATACTAGTATAACCTAATTGTATTAAAAAGGTTAATTACGTGTATAAACACTAATATAACCGAATTATACACAAAAAAATGAATTTCTCTATAAACACTAGATATAACCTTAATTATAATGAAAAGGGGTTTAATTACTGGTATAAACACTAATATAACCTTAGATTATACTAAAATGTTAATTACTGTACAAACACTAATATAACCTAATTGTATGAAAAAAAATTAATTTTATTACTCATATAAACACTAATATAACCTAATTATATGTAAAAAGGTTAATTACTGTATGAAACACTAATATAACCTAATTATACTAAACAATGTTTAATTACTGTAACAAACACTAAGATACCCTAATTTATACTAAAGGTTAATGACTCTTTGAAAGCACTAATAGACCCTAAGTGATACTAAAATGTTAATTACTCTATAAACACTAATAATTATTATCCTAAACATATTAATTACTAAGCACATACTTCCATTACACCCTTATCATCAGTAAAAGGTATATTGTGTCTGTATAGCCACTGGACGTGGTTTCTCTACCTGTATAACAATCGTCTACGGTTGGCCAGAATAAAAGGAAAATAGTAAGTCATATTGCTGAAAAGGATTAACCCCTTCTGTACTGGCGACGCTCTCACCTCTGCCGGGTCTTTAAGGGTTATATTCTTAGCGTATATTTAGACGATTTTGACGCAGTTTAGAAAGGTCCTCCAACAATGACCAGGCTTTGTACTATCTCACTTAACCACTTTTAAAAAGGTCCCTCCAACAATGATCAGGCTTTGTAAACTATCTCAATTAACACTTGTGTGCAACCACAGCTCCTTGCTTAAGCTGCCACCAGTCGTCTAAAACTGATAGAATTATTATAATAACCCCATTCGAGATATATTTGGTACATTTTTCGGTACGGAAAATGGTCCGATTCCTCCCATGATTACAGGCTCGCTATCGCTTCGCCAGGATAATATCAACACCTAGATGGCACGAAAGGTCCTAATAGTTGAAAATAAATGGGAAGTGAAAGGGTTTTATTAAAATTGCCATAACTAATGGAGGCGAACGTCCTTTTAAAAGGTTCCAAAACAACTGGGGCTAAAGATGAGGGAGAAGGTATACTGCGCCTGTATACCCCCGAGGTGTTCCTATAGATGGGTCGGGAGAAAGTAGACCCCTCTGGTACACTTTCACCTTCCCTGTGTGTGTGTGTAGAGGGCCTATGTGTGTGTGTGTGTGTGTGTGTGTAGATGTGTGTGTGTGTGTGTGTGTGTATGTGTGTCGCTGTGTGTGTGTGTGTATAGCTATATGTGTGTATGTGCGTAGCAGTGTGTGTGTGTACGTGTAGCTGTGTGGTTGTGTGTGTAGCTGGGTGTGTGTGAGTGTCTGTGTGTGTAGGGGGCCTCTGTGTGCGTGTGTGTGTGTGTGTATGTGCGTAGCAGTGTGTGTGTGTGTGTACGTGTGGTTGTGTGTGTGAGTGGCTGTGTGTGTGTAGGGGGCCTCTGTGTGTGTGTGTAGCTGTATGTGTGTGCGTGTGGGGGTCTGTGTGTGTATGCGTGTGGGTGACCTGTGTGTGTGTGTGCGTTTGTGTATGTGTGTGTTAGGGGGCCTGTGTGTGTTTGTGGGAAGGGGGGGGGGGGGGAACATAAATATTTTCACTTAAAACCTATTCTGGCACCCCTTAGTATGCATGCCAAGTATGGGCTCTCCATATTGAAAACTGAAGGAGTAGTTCGTGAACAAACAGACAGACTCACAGAAAGTGCCCTATATAATTATTATAGTATATATATAAAGAGAGAGAGAGAGAGAGAGAGAGAGAGAGAGAGAGAGAGAGAGAGAGAGAGAGAGAGAGAGAGAGAGAGAGAGAGAGAGAGAGGAAACCATTAATAGAGAGAGCATATAAGAGTGAAAGTGATACAATTAGTTCACTCGCATGTGCGTGTAAGGTCGATGTGTATGTATGTATGTATGTATGTATGTATATATGTATGTATGTATGTAAATGTGTGTGTGTGTGTGTGTGCGCTTGAATAATTATGTAGTGTAAAGTGCATTTTATTATAATATATATTCATGTAATGAGGTTATATACTGTATATATATATATATATATATATATATATTAACATCTCATTGATATACATAAATACACCTATGCGTTTATTATGAATGTATGAATGTATGTATGTATGTATGTATGCATGTAATATATATGTATGTACTGAACGTATCTCTCCTCTGGTATATAGATAGGTTTATAAATGTATGAACAAACAGAGCTTGGTTGATAGATGATAACGATATAGGTGGCGTTCTGAGAGTGAGGGTCTGAGTCTGGAGGGTGAGACAGTGAAGCACTTGAACGAAAAAACCAGCGGCTTCAGAGATGGAGCTGCTTCGAGCCATGAATGGATGCTTCACATGTCTCACTCCCCAGACTGGAACGAGACCTCACGGGCTTCACCGTGTTGAGCAGTGGAATGTATAGGCTCTCAGCCTATGCCCGAGAGGGAGTAGTTGGAAGAAAAAAAATATATATATACTATAAGAAACATGTAGCCAAACCATACGCAGTTAAACAATATGCGTATGGAAAAGGTATATTATAAAGTGTCCATAGTAATATACCCTTTTAAAAGGAATATATATTGGTATTAATACACCTCTCTAGTATAAGGACAGAAAAGTACAGGTGACCACATTATTTCGTATACACTCAGTGATTTTATGTATGGAAAGACAAAATATGATTGAATTAGTAGTGTAGATGGAGATGCAGAAGTAACATGAGATGGAAGGAAAAGGGACATAGGAAAATAAAAGCAAAAGAAAATATAGATAGATAGATAGATAGATAGATAGACATGTAAATCCACACCATACCAAGACAGAAAACGAGAATCAACAACTGAAAGAGGAAAACAATCTCTTATCACCCACCCCTTCACCTTCTGCATATATTATTTGTTCTGCCACATACCAGAGAGTTGTCCAGTCTTCAGTCTACTCCAGTTTATTTTACTTAGTGGTGTGAAAGGAAGGAAGAAAGGAAGGAAGGAAGTAAGGAAGAAAGAATAGAGAGGGAAGGAGGAAGGAAGGAAGGGGGAGAGAGATGAAGTAAGAATGAAATAGGATGAACAAGGGAAATATGACAAGGAAGGAAAACAGGGAAATAGATAGATAGATAGATAGATAGATAGGTAGATAAACAAAATATACTAAAACAAATATTTTAACACACTGTAAAAAAAAAAACTATCACTCAGCCTTACTGCATATATTTTATAATTTTGTTTTCCTCTACCACATACCAGAGTTATCCAGGCTTTCTCACACTCTAGTTTACTTTACTTAGTGGTGTGAAAGGAAGGAAGGAAGAATGGCGGGAAGGAAGGGAGGGAGGAAGAAAAGTTAGAGGGAGAGAGAAAGGAAGGGAGGGTGGGAGAAAGGAAGGAAGGAAGAATGGCGGGAAGGAAGGGAGGGAGGAAGGAAGGTTAGAGGGAGAGAGAAAGGAAGGGAGGGTGGGAGAAAGGAAGGAAGGAAGAATGGCGGGAAGGAAGGGAGGGAGGAAGGAAGGTTAGAGGGGAGAGAGAAAGGAAGGGAGGGTGGGAGAAAGGAAGGAAGGAAGAATGGCGGGAAGGAAGGGAGGGAGGAAGGAAGGTTAGAGGGAGAGAGAAAGGAAGGGAGGGTGGGAGAAAGGAAGGAAGGAAGAATGACGGGAAGGAAGGAGGGAGGAAGGACGGTTAGAGAGAGAGAGAAAGGAAGGGAGGGTGGGAGAAAGGAAGGAAGGAAGAATGACGGGAAGGAAGGGAGGGAGGAAGGAAGGTTAGAGGGAGAGAGAAAGGAAGGGAGGGTGGGAGGGAGGAAGGAAGAAGGAAGAGGGAGAGAGAAAGGAAGGGAGGGTGGGAGGGAGGAAGAAAGGTTAGAGGGAGAGAGAAAGGAAGGGAGGGTGGGAGAAAGGAAGGAAGAAGGAAGAGGGAGAGAAAAAGGAAGGGAGGGTGGGAGAAAGGAAGGAAGAAGGAAGAGGGAGAGAGAGATGAAATGGATGAACAAGGGAAATAAGAAAAGGAAGGAAAATGGGAAAACATATATAGATCGATAGGAAAAATAAACGCAATAGAAAAATAAGACCTATTTACCCACACCATTACAAAGTCGAAAATGAAAATCAACAAGAGGAAAAAGAAAATATTAAACACAATCTCTTATCACCCAGCCCTTCACCTACTGAATATATTTATTATTTATTTTGTCCTCCACATACCAGAGAGTTGTCCAATCTTCGATCCACTTCAGTTTAGTTCCTTGGTGCATTCTTATACTCTCCAGATTAAGGGGGGTCACCGGCTTTTGTTTTCATCTTTTTCTCCCTTTCTCTCTTTCCCTGGCTTGTATCCATTCGGCCCCATTCAGCAAACTGTTTTAAGACGTTTATCCCCATCCAGGTGTCGATTTCCTCCTGGCGATCGATAGCAAGCCAGCATTGTATGGAGAAATCCGGCTTCGCCGGAGAAATTTTCTATCGAAAAATTTACAAATCTAGCTTGCTGTCAAAACAAAAATATATATACAGTATATGCTGGCTCGCTACCGCTCGTCAGGAAAATATTGACACCTGGATGGGGGTAAACGTCTTAAAACAGTACGTTGAATGGGGCCGAATGGATACAAGCCAAACAGAGAGGGAGAGAAGGATAAAAAAAGCGAGGTGGGCTCCCTTAATTAGATGCACCTTCACTCACCTTACTTGGCTGGGAGAATGACTTGCTGAGGTTGACCAATTGCTTGATATTATTCTTTAAAGGGAGCCCACCTCGCTTTTTTTCTCTGTCTCTCCCTCTCTCTTTGGCTTGTATCCATTCGGCCCCATTCAGCCTACTGTTTTAAGACATTTACCCCCATCCAGGTGTCAATATTTTCCTGGCTGGCGATAGTGAGCCAGCATATATATATTTTTGTTTTACAGCAAGCTAAATTTGTACATTTTTCGATAGAAAAATGTCTCCGTCGAAGCCGGATCTCTCCATACAATGCTGGCTCGCTATCGCTCGCCAGGAAGAAATCGACACATGGATGGGGATAAACGTCTTAAAACAGTTGGCTGAATGGGGCCGAATGGATACAAGCCAGGGAAAGAGCGAAATGGAGAGAAAGATATAAAAAGCCTGTGACCCTCCTTAATATTATTCTTTGACCCCTCCAGCACTATGGCGCCTTTTTTGCCTTTTATGGGCTAACATTAGATGATTTTATGCAGGTTATGAAGGCCCGGTGTTAGTCTGATGGCTTATTGAGATACTATTTACCCCTCGGAGCCTGATTACGCTAGGAAGAGGGCTGTGTTTTGCTGAGTTGATTTTTGTTTTCTCTGTAATGTTTGACGCACTACTCCTCCTAAACGGCTGCCTCCACAACATTGAACACTAAGATCAAAGTTGTACATAGAGCCAAAATGAACAAAGTGAAACTGCCTGATTTCCGCTACACTTATTATGTCTCTTCGCTGTGTTTTGTTGTCTCCGGAACCTTTGACGCACTACTCCTCCTAAACAGCTGCCTCCACGACATTGATCACTAAGATCAAAGTTGTTCACAGAGCCAAAATGAACAAAGTGGACCTGCCGGATTTCCGCTACCGACTATGATGGCTCTTGCACTACGAGAATGTCTAAAATGGGATGTAGCGAAATCGAGATATAGCGGATTCAGCCACTCTTATCGTTTAATGGTAACCAGAAAAATAAAATAATTACGTCATCGTGCTGAAGGGGTTTGGTAGACTCGGATACCATAGTCTCTAGCTCACAAAAAAACTAAAAAACAAAAAACAAAAAATCGTCACCTAAAGGGCACGAAAGATCTTGATATTGAAAACAAAAAATGAGGCGAAAGGTCTCAAAATCGCCAAGCTAATCAAACGAACGTCTTAAAACCTCACAGCTAATATGCTAAACATGAGGGAGAAGGGGGTCCATAAAAAGCGAGGACTACCCCCTTAAGTAAATGTCTGGAATATAATTATGAACTCAACACATTTAAATATTTGATGATAACTGAAACTGAGAACAACAAAACCAATTCCCTTTTTTGGACATTGCTATCACTAAAAAATAACTTTGATTTTGATATATTTGTGCACAGAAAGGATTGATGCACTGGAGTAGGCTTCAATTTACCATAATATGTCCCCATCATGTGCACAATTAATTCCATCAAAGCTAATCCATATATGTTTTGCTCTCTCACTCTCTGTCTGTCTGTCTGTCTGTCTACTCCCCCCGCCCCCCCCCCCTCCCTCTCTCTCTCGCTTTCGCTCTCTCTCTCTCTCTCTCTCTTTTCGATGCTACTATTTGGTTCGTTACTAGTAAACTTTAAAGTGAAAGTTATCGTACGATGGTCGCTGTTACTGAATTCATCACCAACATTCAAATTCTCTATTAATTCTTCTTTTGTTGCAAGTACAATGTCAAGAACGTTATTACCACGGGTCGGTGTTCGAACAAATTGATAAAGCGAACTCTCTTGCAAGTTCGTATACAAGTCATGTCCGGAGTGTGAAGTAAGAGTATCGCCCCACTTGGTCACAGGTAGGAGGGAGGGAGGAAGGAGGGAGGGAAGGTAGGAAGGAAAGAAGATAGGAAGGAAAGGAGGAAGGGAAGGGAAGAGAGAGGAAGAGAAGGAGAAGAGAGAGAGAGAGAGAGAGAGAGAGAGAGAGAGAGAGAGAGAGAGAGAGAGAGAGAGAGAGAGAGAGAGAGAGAGAGAGAGAGAAAAGTAGGGCAAAACAATAAAGCTCCATAATATTCAGCACAATATATTATGATATATTTTATGAGTTGTTAAAAATTGAATAAGTTAATGTATATCTTTTGTTTCAGGCCGACCCTCTTCTCTTCCATCTCAATCTTTCCTCATTCTATCTCACGACCTCTCTCTCTCTCTCTCAATTTTACCTCATTCTCTCTCTCTCACGACCCCCCTTCTCTCTCTCTCTCTCTCTCCCTCTCCCTCTCTCTCTCCATCTCTCTCTCTCTCTTTCTCTCTCTCCATCTCTCTCTCTCTCTCTCTCTCTCTCTCTCTCTCTCTCTCTCTCTCTCTCTCTCTCAAAACCATTACAATATCAAGTTCATTAAAAGATAATCAATTGTACTGCTAATTATGTTCTAATACCATCTGTCATACACTGTAAAAATCAAGAGTAAAAGAAGGGTATGACAAAGGTATATTATGATCATTGGATATAGTGATGGTGATTTACCTTGCTATCCTTGTGTTAGATGAGATTATTACCTTTAATATACTTTTGCATGAGTAGATTCTTATGGACACTTTTATTACCTTTTTCATAGCCATAGTTTGTTTTGCAGTGCACGTTCACACTTGTAGATGCGTACTCACCCGTATCTCCAGTACGTACATTGAATACTATGCACAAGAACACACACACACGCACACACACACACGTAAACACACACACACACACACGTAAACACACACACACACACTTTCTCTCTCTCTCTTCCCCAAACCCACGACTGCTCCACAAACCAATTAACCGCTGATAACTTCCACATAACCTCCATCAATTAACGTTATATCCGGCCGACGTGACGTATCCGCTGCGTAACGAAAGCGCGTTACCTGAGCGCTGACGTAACAGGGGGGGGGGGGGGGGTAGGCTACTCAACATGCACTATTATATAAACTTCTATCTATCTATCTATCTATCTATATACTGAGGCCCAATCCCCACCTTTCCCCTTTTTGTGTGTGTGTGTTGGGGTGGGGTGGGGGGTGGGGACTCAAGACAGAGCCAGCCTAGGGAACAACACAAAACACAACAGAAAACAATGAACACACAAACACAACATACATATTCACACCCATCGAGGTCATCATTACTATCGAGTGGCCCCTGAAGACTTAGTTCCTTGTTCTTTATTATTCACATATACAGATGACTTTCTTTCCGACTTTAAATATGTAACTTGTAATGATTTAAGGGGAGATCTCCACTCGAGGGATTTTTTTCTGGACCCGTTTCTCCCTCATGTTTAGCCCCATTGCTTTTGAGATTTTAAGACGTTCGCCCTAGTAGTTTGGACATTTTAAGACATTTTGCCCCATTTCTGTCAATTTTAAGACCTTTCGTGCCATTAAGGTGTCGATTTTTTTCCTGGCGAGCGATAGCGAGCCTGTAATTTAAAAGCAACCGGCCTCCGGCCGGGACATTTTTCTACCGAAAAATGTACAAATTTATCTTGAAAGGGGGTCTAGGGGGTGTAATTCTAAGCTTGATAAAAACGTAGGGAACAAACTAAATACCTCCCCTTAAGTGTTTGTGTAAGCCATAAGTTCATATATGTATAGTCATCATTTCCTGTGTCATTATTATTGTCTACCCTTTAGGTTTCGCATAGAAAACTGAGCTCTGATAGTATTACCACGGACTGACCTATTTCATTCTTGTGTATAAATAAAAGTATGTGTTCGGACTGTATTATTATTTGCCTTGCTTCGACCCTGTGCGTGGATATTGAATACCCAGTTGTTCTCGTTTGGTGAACTTAAGGGGAGGTATTTAGTTTGTTCCCTAGACCTCCATCAAGCTTATAATTACACCCCCTTGAGTCCCTTTCAAGATAAATTTGTACATTTTTCGGTAGAAAAATCTCCCGGCCGAAGGCCGGTGCCTCTTAAATTACAGGCTCGCTATCGCTCGCCAGGATAAAATCGACACCTGAATTGCACGAAAGGTCTTAATATGGGGTGAAAGTTCTTAAAATCGTTAAACTAATGGGGAAAACGTTTTATAATATTAAAAGCAATGGGGCTAAACATGAGGGAGAAAGGAGTCATGAAACAATCCCTCAAGTGGAGATCTCCTCTTAAATGGCCTATTATAGCCCAGCATAACAGTCTGTAAGCAATATATCTCACAAAATTATGAACCAATTATGAGCCAAACAAGAAGTGATTCGGCGATGTGTAGCCTGCACTCACCCTCCGACTCCATTCACGTGGTCTCTCTGCGCGAGTTCCCAGGCCGTGACTTGGTCCATACCCAAGTAGCTCCCGACATGAATAATGGACTTTCTTCAACCATGAGTGACGTGGTCTTCCCCAAGGTCTCCTCCACTCAGGGTGATCACCCACCAACACCACCACATGACAAGGGTTAACTTCAGGTCGGCGGGATACATGTCCATTAAGGGGAGATTTCCACTTCAGGGATTTTTTCTTGACCCCTTTCTCCCTCATGTCTAGCCCCATTGCTTTTGAGGTGTTAAGACGTTCGCCCCATTATTTTGACGATTTTAAGAACCCTCGCCCCATTTCTGTCAATTTTAAGACCAATCGTGCCACTTAGGTGTCGATGTTTTCCTGGCGAGCGATAGCGAGCCTGTAATTTAAGGGGAACCGGCCTTCGGCCGGGAAATTTTTCTACCGAAAAATGTACAAATTTATCTTGAAAGGGGGTCTAGGGGGAGTAAATTTAAGCTTGATGGAAGTCTAGGGAATCAACTAAAAACCTCCCCTTAATATGACCACAACTGATGCTCACAGACTATACACCCAATATGGCTCGAATCAGTTTCAGAGAGTAGGCGTTGGTTTGATATACAGTATGTTCATAATAAGGGGAGATTTCCACCTGAGGGATTTTTTTCTGGATCCCTTTCTCCCTCGTGTTTAGCCCCGTTGCTTTTGAGATTTTAAGATGTTAGCCCCATTAGTTTCTCGATTTTAAGAACTTTTGCCCCATTTCCGTCAATTTTAAGATCTGTCGTGCCATTTAGGTATCGATGTTTTCCTGGCGAGCGATAGCGAGCCTGTAATTTAAGGGGAACCGGCCTTCGGCCGGGACATTTTTCTACCGAAAAATGTACAAATTTATCTTGAAAGGGGGTCTAGGGGGAGTAATTTTAAGCTTGATGGAGGTCTAAGGAACAAACTAAACACCTCCCCTTAACAGTACCCCATGGTCCTGTGTAGACACTCGGTACCAAAGGTGTTGATGTGTCTCTCCATATCACCGTTGAGTGTCCATGTCTCGCAACCACAATATACAAAGACCACCAGTGTTCTGAGCAAGTCTGAAGGAGTGAAGCAGGGGGGGGGGGTTCTATAACGACCCGCCCCACACCGTATAAGGGTTAAGGGGGGTCACCGGCTTTTTTTTTTTTTTTTTTATCTTGCTCTCCTTTTGTCTCTGTCCTTGGCTTGTATCCATTCGGCCCCATTCAGCCAACTGTTTTAAGACATTTATCCCCATCCAGGTGTCGATTTCTTCCTGGCGAGCGATAGCGAGCCGGCATTGTATGGAGAAATCCGGCTTCGCCGGAGACATTTTTCTATCGAAAAATGTACAAATTTAGCTTGCTGTCAAAACAAAAATATATATATATGCTGGCTCGCTACCGCTCGTCAAGTACATATTGGTTGGGGGTAAACGTCTTAAAAAAGTAGGGTGAATGGGGCCAAATGGATACAAGCCAAAGAGAGAGGGAGAAAAAGAGAAAAAAAGCGAGGTGGGCTTCCTTAAGCATACCCGAGTCTTGAGAGGTTCGTTTATGGTGTTCGAGGGTTCATATTGACTGAAAATTAACTGTCCTTCAATCATTATGCTCTATCCAACAACCAACTCTACTCCTAAAATCGATTAATGAAATATTACAAACACATGTGGCAGTCCGTGGATTCGAACCCAGGATGCTCAGAAAGACCACTATTTGTTTTTGCTTTATTTCGTTTATGAAGGTGTAGAGGCTCACGTAAATGCGGCTTAACCCCTTATTCTGGCTAACATTGGACGATGTTAGGCAAATTTAGAAGGGCCAATGTATTCAGAGGGTGTATTGACATGGAATTAACCCTTTGAGTTCTAGAGGTAGACTATAAGCTAAAGAAAATCGTCTAATGGCAACCAGGACAAGAGGAAAATGACGTAATGGTGGTGAAAGGGTAAATAATACAAGCGTTAGAGTGCACAGAACGGGTTACATCCAGGTAAGGTGTGATAGTGGTGATAACAAACCAGCACTCGGAGCTAGGAGAAGCATTGATATGAGTGGTGACGTTACTGTACTCTCTCTCTCTCTCTCACTCACTCACCATCACTCTCACTCTCAATCACTCACCAGTTTTAACGAAAAGAGTAAGTGTGTGAGAGTGTGACAGAGAGATAATGTGTGTATGTGTGTGCGTGTGTGTCTCTTTCTCTCTCTATCTCTCTCTGTCTGTGTGTGTGTGTGTGTGTGTATAGGTGATGAAAGCCGGGAGCGATACAGGAAGGAAGGAATTTTAACTTTGCTTTACTGGTTGATACTATTTAACACACACACACACACACACACACACATACATACACTGGACTGGAATAAACGAACTAATATTGCTACCAGAGTCAACCAGGGAAAAGGTGTATATTTACAGCCCATTTGCTCTACCCCTAACCTCTGTAACTCAAATAGTTACAGAGGTTATAATCATGATTTCTGCCTGCCTATAATGAACATGGTATAGTTGTAGTAATTGCAATGAGTACTGGAACAACATTAAAAAAAAAAAAAAAAAAAAAAAAAAAAAAAAAAAAAAAAATCAATTACACCAACAGGCATATCCTACTGACAGGCTATATATACCTTGTTCCAAATAATTATGTAGGCCGGATATCGTGACTCCTAACCTCTGTAACTCAAAAAGGGCTAGAGCAAATGGGCTGTACATTTGCACACCTATTCCCTGGCTGACCCTACCCAAATGGAAAACATATTTGGTCGATTAGGCTACTCCTAGTCGTTTGTGACTTATAGAGGTTACTGTTCAATAATTGTGGCTTATTTATTTGGAACAGGGTATTGATGTATAACTCTAGTACGGTCGCGCTAATAAGTCATGTCTCAGCTGTCATTACGTTTGGCTCGCTCTGTGCTGTATTAATGTCTGTCAGATGTTGAATTAGGTGGGTAAGTGTAGGAACATGTATGTATATTTCACTCGTTATGCAGAAATGAAGCTTAGGTATTGCTGATACCAATTATTGATCAAAACATACTTGGTGCCCAGACATCACTTATTAGCCCGACTGTACTTACCACCGACAGTAATGGCTTCTGTCTAATAACTCTACTGTCCAATAATGTTCCTGGGATTTGAGAGTACTGCACCGTATCAGCAACCAAGGTCAGCCACAGAGTCAACAAAGAAGATAATCAGCCCCTCCGTGTGATGGATCAGCTGACACAGATCACTCAACTGGAGAGCCTTTATTTAACCCCTTCTGTACCGGAGACGCCTTTTTCATTTTAACCCTTTCAAGCTCCAATACGCATCTCTGTTTTGTTTTCTGGTAATTATTAGACGATTTTATTCAAGTTAGGTAGGAATATGGAAGTCAGAGTGTTGATTGAGAGAGTCTTTACCCTTTTAATACCCACAGAAGCTTCCTAAGCTGCATAAAATCGTCTAATGACAGCCAAAATATACTGCTAAAACGCGTCAGAGCTTCAAGGGGTTAATATGGGTCTCCAGCAATTAACAAGCTTCGAACTATCACACTTAACCCTTTTAACTACCACAGATCCTTCTACAACTGCACAACATCGTCTAAATGTAGCCAGAAGAAAATATAAAAGACGTCACCGGTACAGAAGGAGGTAAACACCATTCTTGCCTGTTTGTTGGAGAAATTGTATACCTCTCCATAAAACGGTGTCATGTGAGCTATTTTTCCGTCAATTTTAAGGGGAGGTTTTTAGTTTGTTTCCTACTCCTCCATCAATCTTAAAATTTCACCCCCTTGACCCTCTTTCAAGATAAATTTGTACATTTTTCGGTAGAAAAATTTCCCGGCTGAAAGCCGGGTCCTCTTATATTACAGGCTCGCTATCGCTCGCCAGGATAAAATCGACACCTAAATGGCACGAAAGGATTGACAGAAATGGGTCGAAAGTTCTTAAAATCGCTAAACTAATGGGGGCGAACGTCTTAAAATATCAAAATCAATGGGGCTAACCATGATGGAAAAAGGGGTCAAGACAAATATCCCTCAAGTGGAAATCTCCCCTTAAGGGCAGTTGTAGCCTTTATCGGTCTATTTTAAGGGCAATTGTAGCCCTTTTTCCGTTAATTGTAAGGCCAATTATTGTAGTCTTTTGTTTTTTCTTTTATTTTATATTTTTTCGTCTAGTGTCTTCGCTTCCTCGTTTCTTTCTCTCTCTCTCTCTCTCTCTCTCTCTCTCTCTCTCTCTCTCTCAAATTGTCAGAGAAAGTGGTACCATGTAATATAAAAATTGACACATTAAAAAAAGGAAGCTCGACATCCATTTTGAGGAGTTTGGATTGCTATAGGTTAAAACAGAAAAAAAAATTTAAGCAACAGTTGTATCAAAAATTTCTCAACTTGGTTCTTTAAGGGGAGATATCCACTTGAGGCACTTTTTTCTGGACCCCTTTCTCTCTCATGTCTAGCCCCATTGCTTTTGAGATTTTAAGATGTTTGCCCCATTAGTTTGGCGATTTTAAGAAGTTTCACCCCATTTATGTCACTTTTAAGACCTTTCGTCCCATTTAGGTGTCGATTTTTTCCTGGCGAGCGATAGCGAGCCTGTAATTTAAGAGGAACCGGCCTACGGCCGGGACATTTTTCTACCGAAAAATGTACAAATTTATCTTGAAAAGGGGTCAAGGGGGTGTAATTTCAAGCTTGATGGAAGTCTAGGAAACACACTAAAAACCTCCCCTTAATATGAGTTTCCCAGTAGCAATGTTCTCATCCTGTTGAGGGCCCTGTTTCCCCAACTCAATTTTAAGAGGGCCCACCTCGCTTGTTTTCACTTTCTCTCCCTCTCTCTTTGGTTTGTATCCATTCGGCCCCATTCAGCCTACTGTTTTAAGACGTTTACCCCCATCCAGGTGTCAATATTTTCCTGGCAAGCGGTAACGAGCCAGCTTATATATATTTTAGCTTTGACAGCAAGCTAAATTTGTAAATTTTTCGATGGAAAAATGTCTCTGGCGAAGCTGGATTTTTCCATACAATGCTGGCTCCCTATCGCTCGACAGGAAGAAATCGACAACTGGATGGGGATACACGTCTTAAAACAGTTGACTGAATGGGGCCGAATGGATACAAGCCAGGGTAAGAAAGAAAAGGAGAGAAAGATAAAACAAAAACGGTGACCCCCCCTTAACCACGTGCCTTAACACCCAAGGTCGGATGGTGGGTGGTGGGTGGGGAGAGAGAGCCTTCTGCTTTGCTATCTTTACCTTCCACTTTACAGCACATTCTATAAGTAACACCCCGTTCTTAACATTAATCATCAATTACATACCCCAATGTACTTGAATAAACTGAAGAAAGCATATGGTCGTCCCGGGATTCGAACTCGGGACACCACACCCAGCACATAAGCACCTAATTAGTCAGGACTGCTTAGTAGGGACCGCAAAGTCTGTCCAGTTTGTGTATCTATGTAACTCCCTCTCCTCCCCTGGAGTAAATAGGCTTATTTCGTCGGCCTTATCTAAGACTCAGAGTAATCCTTGGTCTTGTTTGTGTGGGCCCAGTCAGTACAAAGATAGAGAGAGAGAGAGAGAGAGAGAGAGAGAGAGAGAGAGAGGGGGGGGGGGGGGGGGGGGGGGGGGGGGGGTGGATAGGGATATTGTAGTGTGGGAAGGTGGAGGGAGGGATAGGGATAATGAGGTGTGGGTGTGGGTGGGTGGTGGGGATGAGAGGTAGGGTAGCTGATGTGCGTGAGGAGTGGGTGGATAGGGAGAATGTGGTGTGCGTGGGGGGAGGTTAAGAGGGGGAGGGGTGGATAGGGAGAATGTGAAGTGGGTATGGGTGGGTGGGGGGGTTAAGAGGGGGAGGGGAGGGGTGGCTGATGTAGGTGAGGGTGGATAGGGAGAATGTAGTGTGGGTGGGGGTGGAGGAGGGGGAGAGTAGCTTGGGGGGGGTATGGAGGGCTTAAGAAGATCACGACCTTTGGATTAGCTTTCAGACGGCACCCCCCCCCCCCCCTTTCGAGTCTTTCTTCTCCTTGTGGGGTTTTTTCCCGTTACCCCACGTCTCTTTCTCTCTGCTATGAGTTCAGTTCATTGGGGTATACGTATAGGGCTGTTCTTATAGTAGCCCTCTGACTTCCATATATCTTTCCTTATACGTATAGGGCTGTTCTTATAGTAGCCCTCTGACTTCCATATATCTTTCCTTATACGTATAGGGCTGTTCTTATAGTAGCCCTCTGACTTCCATATATCTTTCCTTATACGTATAGGGCTGTTCTTATAGTAGCCCTCTGACTTCCATATATCTTTCCTTATACGTATAGGGCTGTTCTTATAGTAGCCCTCTGACTTCCATATATCTTTCCTTATACGTATAGGGCTGTTCTTATAGTAGCCCTCTGACTTCCATATATCTTTCCTTATACGTATAGGGCTGTTCTTATAGTAGCCCTCTGACTTCCATATCTTTCCTTATACGTATAGGGCTGTTCTTATAGTAGCCCTCTGACTTCCATATATCTTTCCTTATACGTATAGGGCTGTTCTTATAGTAGCCCTCTGACTTCCATATATCTTTTCCTTATACGTATAGGGCTGTTCTTATAGTAGCCCTCTGACTTCCATATATCTTTCCTTATACGTATGAGGGCTGTTCTTATAGTAGCCCTCTGACTTCCATATCTTTCCTTATACGTATAGGGCTGTTCTTATAGTAGCCCTCTGACTTCCATATATCTTTCCTTATACGTATAGGGCTGTTCTTATAGTAGCCCTCTGACTTCCATATATCTTTCCTTATACGTATAGGGCTGTTCTTATAGTAGCCCTCTGACTTCCATATATCTTTCCTAATATGAAAACAATCGTCTGATAATAGCCAGAAAACAGAAAATAAATGCGTCATCGTATCTTGTAAAAAGTAAATACACATGCCATACACAGATTCCTCCCTTAAGGGGAAGTTTTTTTTCTGGACCCTCTTCTCCCTCATATTCAGCCCCATTACTACATTTTTCAATAGAACAATTTCCCGGCCGAAGGCCGGTTCCTCCTAAAATGATAGGATCGCTATCGCTCGCCAGGGAAATCAACACATAAATGGCATGAAAGATCCTAATATTGACAAAGAAATTGGGCGAAAGGTCTTAAAATAGCCAAGCTATTGGAACAAACGTCTTAAATTTTCAAAACTAATGGGGTGAATCTTGAGAGAGAAGGGGAGCCAGAAAAAACTAACCATCCCCCCTTAAGTATTGATAAATCAGTTGCTAAGGGACACATTCTACCATCAGTTGCTAAGGGACACATTCTACCATCACCTGGACAACATAGACTACACAGGATCTCTAGAAAATCTGGGGACACCTCGACGACGTATACAGACTACTAACAAACATAACAAAGCCACTTCAACAGCTTCCTCTCTCTCCAACATCCCTTCTCCTCTATCAACACTCTTCGAAAAGTAGATACGAGGTGCCGTTGTAAAAGCTTATCCCTCAATGCATTCATCTGACCTAATCACGACCCTTGGATTACCTTACTGACGGCTCCCCCTTTCCCTTTCTTTCTTCTCATTTCTTGTGGGTTTGTTTTACTGTCATCGCTCCGTTTCTTTCTTCTCATTTCTTGTGGGTTTGTTTTAATGTCATCGCTCCACGTTTCTTTCTCTCTGCTATTGAGTTCAGTTTGTTGAGGGATACACAGAACACGTGAGAGTATAGGGAAATGCGTGGGATAAAATAAAAACATAGCACAACATAAATTTTAACTAGTATTGTTCTTAAAACCAATAACACCCAATGCATATTAATGAAAGCATATGGTCAGATGTCATGATGTCATACCCTGGAGTCCTGCCTTTATAACCTACATCCACAACATTTCAAAATTATGATATAGGCTTAGTTGGGATTGATAATATGAGGATCACGACCATTGGAATATCTTACAAAGCCCCCCCCCCCCCCCCACCCACCCTGCCCTTTTTTTTTGTTTTTTGTGTTTTTTTTTTTTTTTCCCTGAGGGGTCCAGAAAAGGTAGTTCTTGGTCAGCTTGAAATGCCGGGATTTGGGGAGAGGATTAGGACCTCTTATGATCACAACATAGAACGGTTTAGAT
>CM064580.1:53170101-53266682 GCA_032716605.1 Paralithodes platypus
ATGGAGATCGTCAACTCTTTTAAGTATCTGGGCAGTGTGTTGAGTAAAGATGGGACTATGGATGAAGAGGTGCGGGAGAGGGTAACAACAGGGGAAGAGGGTTGTAGGAACGCTAAAAGCAGTAACAAGAAATAGGGTGGTCAGTATGGAAGTGAAGAAGTCCTTGCATGACAGTGTGGTAATCCCGACACTGACTTACGGAAGCGAAGCATGGACGTTGGTTGAGAGACTCAGACCAAGAGTGAGAGCAGTAGAAATGAATTACTTAAGGAGTGCGTGCGGAGTTACATAGAGGGATAGACAGACTAATGAGGAAGTAAGAAGGAGGTGTGGTGTGGAGGTAGATGTGCTGGAAAGTGTGAAAAGGAACAACTTGAGATGGTTCGGCCATATGGAACGTATGGAAAGCGAGAGAATGACTAAGAGGGTGTACGAGAGCGAGGTGGAGGGACAGAGGGGGAGAGGTAGACCGAATATGAGGTGGAAGGATGGAGTGAGGAACTACATGAACGAAGGCGGTGCTGGTTGGGGGGAGGGGCGTCGACTGACTGGGGACAGAGGTGCATGGGGGCGGTTCGTTCGTGGCCACCCCTTCGGGGATCGCGGCGTCAGGCAATAGATAGATAGATAGATAGAATATATGAATACAACTCTCAATACATCAACTACAGAACAATAATATATGAATACAACTCTCAATACATGAACTACAGAACAATAATATATGAATACAACTCTCAATACATCAACTACAGAACAATAATATATGAATACAACTCTCAATACATCAACTACAGAACAATAATATATGAATACAACTCTCAATACATCAACTACAGAACAATAATATATGAATACAACTCTCAATACATCAACAACAGAACAATAATATATGAATACAACTCTCAATACATCAACTACAGAACAATAATATATGAATACAACTCTCAATACATCAACTACAGAACAATAATATATGAATACAACTCTCAATACATCAACTACAGAACAATAATATATGAATACAACTCTCAATACATCAACAACAGAACAATAATATATGAATACAACTAATCAGATCTAGTTAAGGAGAGGTTTTCAGTTTGTTCTCTAGACCTCCATCAAGCTTAAATTTACACCCCCTAGACCCCCTTTCAAGATAAATTTGTACATTCTTCGGTAGAAAAATGTCCCGGCCCAAGGCCGATTCCCCTTAAATTACAGGCTCGCTATCGCTCGCCAGGAAAAAATCGACACCTAAATGGCACGAATGGTCTTAAAATTGACAGAAATGGGGCGAGGGTTCTTAAAATCGCCAAACTAATGGGGCGAACGTCTTAAAATTTCAAAAGCAATGGGGCTAAACATGAGGGAGAAAGGGGTCCAGAAAAAATCCTCCGGGATGGAAATCTCCCCTTAACCACTGCGTAAGAAGCAACCCTCGTAAGTCAAGCATATGCGCGTTGTTGCTTCCATGGACTGTACAAGCTCACGGAGAGGAACGGAACTTGTGTGGGCAACTGTACAAGCTGCCTGGGTAGGGTACAGTCAATTAAAAAACGTTATGTACTTTAATCTATTTTTTTTTTTCTTCAGCTGACCATAAATTCAATCCTTTAGCAGCTGAATTCTCGATACTTAAGGGGAGATATCCACTTGAGAGACTTTTTTTCTGGACCCCTTTCTCTCTCATGTCTAGCCCCATTGCTTTTGAGATTTTAAGATGTTTGCCCCATTAGTGTGGCGATTTTAAGAAGTTTCACCCCATTTATGTCACTTTTAAGACCTTTCGTCCCATTTAGGTGTCGTTTTTTTCCTGGCGAGCGATAGCGAGCCTGTAATTTAAGAGGAACCGGCCTTCGGCCGGGAAATTTTTCTACCGAAAAATGTACAAATTTATCTTGAAAAGGGGTCAAGGGGGTGTAATTTCAAGCTTGATGGAAGTCTAGGAAACACACTAAAAACCTTCCCTTAATGGAAACCTATTAAATTATTATATCTCTGCCTCATATGAATAACACGTTTTCAAAATAAACAACATACACATATACATACACGTACACACACATGAACGTACCTACACATTCCGTCACACACACACACACACACACGAACATGCCTACACATTCCGCCACACACATACTGTACATAATACACATACATATACGTACAAGATTATACCTACATATCACACACACACACATATACACACTCATACACACACACACGCACACATACACGTACACAGACTCTAACATTCCGTCACACACGCACATACGCTCACTTACGCTTTCCTTTACGCCCTGAGGTACACACAGATGGGTACTTATGTGTGTACTGTGCTGTGTGTAAGGTAAGTAAATTGTGTGTGTGTGTGTGTGTGTATGTGTATGTGTGTGTGTGTGTGTTAGTATGAGGTACACACAGAGGGGTACTTATGTGTGTACTGTGCTGTGTGTAAGGTAAGTACAGTGTGTGTGTGTGTGTGTGTGTGTTAGTATGAGGTACACACAGAGGGGTACTTATGTGTGTACTGTGCTGTGTGTAAGGTAAGTACAGTGTGTGTGTGTGTGTGTTTGTATGAGGTACACACAGAGGGGTACTTATGTGTGTACTGTGCTGTGTGTAAGGTAAGTACATTGTGTTACTCAGTTACTTGTTCGTCAAGGGGAATCCACGCAATGCGAGCTAAGCTCATTATTATCGCGCCTCCTTAACTGGGAATGTATTGCGTGAAATGCATGTTAAGTGTTTTATGTACTGTTGGAATGGCTGTGGATGTGTGTGTAGTCTGTATTTTAGACAATTGGCGACATCGGAAACGAAGGCTTAGGGTGGATCTGTATGGTACCATTCTCACTATAGACGGTACCGTCTCGCCCGAAGGCATAGGTAGCCATCAGCTTAGGTGAACCATATGATACCCATCTCGCCTTGTACCATTTTTGCCAACCCCAGATGGGACGTCACAACGTCGTCCACTTATTCCAGGTACCTATTTACAGCTAGGTGAACTGAGGCTAACACATGAAAGGAGACAAGCCCAATTTGTCTCCGCCCGGCCGGGGATTGAACCCCCGACCCCTCGTGTGTGAGACGAGAGCTCTACCTACTAGGCTACGGGCTGTGTGTGTGTGTGTGTGTGTGTGTGTGTGCTATAAGTGATCCTTCGTGTACCTGCGGAAAAATAATTAACATCTTCATTAATTATTTATACCTGTAATGATCCTGGATGTAACTGAGAATAAAGGAGAACAAAACGTTATTCATTTACAAATGCAGTAAGTCGCGATTCTTAAGGCAAGGTGTTTGTTTAAGCGATGTTTACTAAATTGCACGAAACGTCATAATATTGACAAAGAAATGGGGCGAAAGGTCTTAAAAATCGCCAAACTAATAGAACGAACGTCTTAACATTTCCAAACCAATGGGGCTGAACATAAGGGAGAAGGGGGGAGGGGGAGGGGGGGGGGGCATAACCAATAATCATCCCCTCTTAACCCCTTCTGTACCGGCAACGTCTTTTATACTTTAATCTCGCTACTAATAGACGATTGTAATTCAAAAGGGCTTCCAGCAATTAACAGGCTTCGAACTGTCTCACTTAGCTATTTTAACTACCACAGATCCTTCTTAAGGGGAGGTTTTTAGTTGATTCCCTAGTCTTCCATCAAGCTTAAAATTACTCCCCCTTGACCCCCTTTCAAGATAAATTTGTACATTTTTCTGTAAAAAAAATTCCCGGCCGAAGGCCGGTTCCCCTTAAATTACAGGCTCGCTATCGCTCGCCAGGAACAAATCGACACCTAAATGGCACGAATGGTCTTAAAATTGATAGAAATGCGGCGAGGGTTCTTCGCCGCCAAACCAATTGCCAAACTAATGGGGCAAGCGTCTTTAAATCTCACAAGCAATGGGGCTAAACATGAGGGAGAAAGAGGTTCAGAAAAAAAATATTCCAGGTAGAAATCTCCCCTTAAGCCGCGCAAAATCCTCTATATATAGCTGGATTTTTTGTATAAAGACATCGTCGGGATAGAAGGGGTTAAAGGAGTCAACGGTACTGCAGTCTATAACACATGGATTGATCAGCTGATTTGGACCGAGTGGACAATAATATGGGACAAGTAGTTAAGGGGAGATATCCACTTGAGGCACTTTTTTCTGGACCACTTTCTCTCTCATGTCTAGCCCCATTGCTTTTGAGATTTTAAGATGTTTGCCCCATTAGTTTGGCGATTTTAAGAAGTTTCACCCCATTTATGTCACTTTTAAGACCTTTCGTCCCATTTAGGTGTCGTTTTTTTTCCTGGCGAGCGATAGCGAGCCTGTAATTTAAGAGGAACCGGCCTTCGGCCGGGAAATTTTTCTACCGAAAAATGTACAAATTTATCTTGAAAAGGGATCAAGGGGGTGTAATTTCAAGCTTGATGGAAGTCTAGGAAACACACTAAAAACCTCCCCTTAAATAGTTCGAACAGCCGAATACGAACCACCACCAAGCACCTTCTCTAATTCTCTCCAAGATAATTATCTTTGTTGAATCTTGACTGAGAACTCTTGTTTATATCCAGTCCACGAATGCTTACGGGAGGGAGATAAACGTTTGAGAATAAGACGTTTCCTAAATGTTGGTCCCCGGATGAGTTAAAGGGAGACAGACCGTTTTTCTGGACCCCCTTCTCCCTAATGTTTAGCCCCACTAGTTTTAAGATCTTAAGACGTTGGTTCCATTAGTTTGGGGATTTTATGACCTTTCACCCCATTTCTTTGTCAATATTAGGACTCTTCGTGCCATTTAGGCGTCGATTTTTTCCTGACGAGCGATAGCGAGCCTGTAATTTTAGGAGAAATCGACCTTTGGCCGTGGGGGTCTAGGGGCTGTTTTTCTAAGCTTGATGGAGGTCTAGGGAGGAAACTAAAAATATATATGAATACATGAATTAATAGACCAAACAAACAGCCATTGTCCCCTTATTTTTAACCCCTTGAGGATAATGACGCGTGTTGACAGTTTATTCTGGCTATCATTAGACGATTCTACTCAGATTAGGTAGGGTATGCGGAAGTCAGAGGGCTAGCGAAGATAGTATTTACCCTTTTAATTGCCACAGATCCTTCCTAAGCTGTACACATCGTCTAATGAGAGCCATAATTAACAAACTGTCAAACCGCGTCATGGTCCTCAAGGGGTTAATACGTGTACAAAGGCTAAGAGTGAGTAAAAGCGTATCCAATCCCAGGGTGATTTATCTGCGAGTCGGTGGATAAGGGTGATTTGTGGGCGGGGGGGGGGGGGGGGGCTTTGTGTGGGTGTGAGAGAGACAGAGAGAGAAAGAGAGAGAGAGAGAGAGAGATAGAGAGAGAGGGAGAGAGATCCGAAGAACTACTATGCATAGTTGATGACTACAAGATCTTCCGGTCTAATCCAGAAAGGCACTTTACTGTAGATTGGAAAATGATTGCATAGTGCAGTACACAAACTTTGTCCATAGTATTATCTTGATTCAGGTGGTCAACAAGCCAAGTATAGATAACCCCTTCAACAGGTGGTCAACCCCCTTCAACACCAGATTCAGGTGGTCAACAAGCCAAGTATAGATAACCCCTTCAACACCAGATTCAGGTGGTCAACAAGCCAAGTATAGATAACCCCTTCAACACCAGATTCAGGTGGTCAACAAGCCAGGTATAGATAACCCCTTCAACACCAGTACGTATTTTTCATCATATTCTGGTTTCCATTAAGGGGAGGTTTTTGGTGTGTTTCCTAGACCTCCATCAAACTTGAAATTACACCCCCTTGACCCCTTTTCAAGATAAATTTGTACATTTTTCGGTAGAAAAATGTCCCGGCCGAAGGCCGGCTCCTCTTAAATTACAGGCTCGCTATCGCTCGCCAGGAAAAAATCGACACCTAAATGGGACGAAAGGTACATAAATGGGGTGAAACTTCTTAAAATCGCCAAACTAATGGGGCAAACATCTTAAAATCTCAAAAGCAATGGGGCTAGACATGAGAGAGACAGGGGTCCAGAAAAAAAGTCCGTCAAGTGGATATCTCCCCTTTAAGCGATTTTCTTTAGCTTGTAATCTACCTCTACGACTCCAAGGGGATCAATACGACTCCAAGGGGATCAATACGACTCCCCAATAAACCCTCTTAGCAACATAGGTCCTTCTTAAACCTGCGTAACATCATCATCTCATTGTAGCCAGAAGCAAAGGTAAAAATAAAAGGCGTCATGGTGTTGAAGGGGTTAACATCATCATAGTTAGTTCTTGCGTTCATCGTTGAAGAACAAGTGTGGCCAGTTTATTATTAAGGGGAGATCTCCACTCGAGGGATTTTTTTTTTCTTGGCCCCTTTCTCCCTCATGTTTAGCCCCATTGCTTTTGATATTATAAAACGTTTGCCCCATTAGTTTAGCGATTTTAAGAACTTTTAGCCCATATTAAGACCTTTCGTGCAATTCAGGTGTCGATTTTATCCTGGCGAGCGATAGCGAGCCTGTAATTTAAGAGGAACCGGCCTTCGGCCGGGACATTTTTCTACCGAAAAATGTAGAAATTTATCTTGAAAGGGACTCAAGGGGTGTAATTTTAAGTTTGATGGAGGTCTAGGGAACAAACTAAATACCTCCCCTTAAGCCTGATGGAGGTCTAGGGAACAAACTAAATACCTCCCCTTAACCCCTTCAGTACTGGCAACGTCCTTATACATATATTCTGGTTACTATAATGCGATGTTCTTCAGCTTCATGAGGGCCTCCAGCAATTATTATCATCAGGCTTCGAACTATCTCACTTTAGTCTATTATAATTATATATACCACCACAGATCCTCCTCCTTCTCCTTATAAACGGCACACCACAATCCTCTGAATATAACAAGAATAAAATTAACCCTCTCCGACATATGACGCTATTTTGAGCCTATTGGGGATACTTTAAAGCCTTTGTTACCATCAGGGGTATTTAGAAACCTTTAGTTTAGTTACTTCAACCTCTGCAGTTGTCTTTGAGTTAGCTGTGGGCAGAAAACTAATTTTGGAGAGGTAATTATAAGAGTGAGAGAACTCTATTTCTTATTGCTAATCTGGCAACCTCTGCGTCATAAATGCGTGAAAGAGTTAAAAGGACGTCGCCGGTACAGAAGGGGTTAATTTGGCGACTTGCGAGTTTCGTTCTTTAAGGGGAGGTATCCACTTCAGGGACTTTTTGCTGGACCCCTTTCTCTCTCATGTCTAGCCCCATTGCTTTTGAGATTTTAAGATGTTTGCCCCATTAGTTTGGCGATTTTAAGAAGTTTCACCCAATTTATGTCACTTTTAAGACCTTTCGTCCCATTTAGGTGTCGATTTTTTCCTGGCGAGCGATAGCGAGCCTCTAATTTAAGAGGAACCGGCCTTCGGCCGGGATATTTTTCTACCGAAAAATGTACACATTTATCTTGAAAAGGAGTCAAGGGGGTGTAATTTCAAGCTTGATGGAGGTCTAGGAAACACACTAAAAACCTCCCCTTAAGGAAGTTGGAGCTGTAGACAACGATATTTAAGGGGAGATATCCACTGCAGGGATATTTAAGGGGAGATATCCACTGCAGGGATTTTTTTTACTTAACTTCTTTCTCGTTCAGTTTAGCCCCATTGATTTTGAGATTCTAAAACGTTCGCCCCCATTAGTTTGGCGATTTTAGGAACTTTCGCCCCATTTCTGTCAATTTTAAGATCTTTCGTGTCATTTAAAAGGGTAATTTTTTTCCTGGCGAGCGATAGCGAGCTTGTAATTTAAGAGGAACCGGCCTTAGGCCGGGACATTTTTCTACCGAAAAATGTACAAATTTAGCTTGAAAGAGGGTCTAGAGGGTGTAATTTTAAGCTTGATGGAGGTCTAGGGAACAAACTAAATACCTCCCCTTAACAGAACTTACTGTACAGCTAAAATACGGATGTAGTACATATATAAATACATATATAAATACATATATAAATACGGATGTAGTACATATATAAATACATAACACCCAATTCAACACACTTTACTCTACATTATCAACCTATTTACCATCCATGTCTACGGCTCCAACTTCCTTATAGCCTGAAACTCGCAAGTGGTTGGGGGGGGGGGGGAGTCACGGCTGAGTGGCATAATATGTTCTTCTCACACACCTCTCTCTCTCTCTAGCCAAAACACCCACTCTGCCTCAAAGTGTATTTATACCTGTAGTTCTGGCCTTTGGGTCGAACTGTATGTGAAGGTAATCGGGAAAGCGTAGCCCAGCCGAGAGTTGGAAGGGAAATGTTAAGGGGAGGTATTTAGTTTCTTCCCTAGAACTCCATCAAGCTTAAAATTACACCCCCTAGACCCCTTTCAAGATAAATTTGTACATTTTTCGGTAGAAAAATGTCCCGGCCGAAGGCCGGGTCCTCTTAAATTACAGGCTCGCTATCGCTCGCCAGGATAAAATCGACACCTGAATTGCACGAAAGGTCTTAATATGGGGTGAAAGTTCTTAAAATCGCTAAACTAATGGGGCAAACGTTTTATAATATCAAAAGCAATGGGGCTAAATATGAGGGAGAAAGGGGTCAAGAAAAAAATCCCTCAAGTGGAGATCTCCCCTTAAATAAACATCTCCAAGACCCCCCCTTCTAGATCAATTTGTACATTTTTCGGTAAACATTTGTCCCTGCCGAAGGCCGGTTCCTCCTAAATTACAAGCTCGCCATCGCTCGCCAGGAAAGAAATCGACACCTAAATGGCATGAAAGGTCTTAATATTGACAACTAAATGGGACACAAGGTGTTAAAATCGTCAAACTAATGGGCTAAACGTCTTAAAATCTCAAAACTAAAGGGGCTAACACATGAGGGAGAAGGGGGCCAGAACATTGATGATCTTGACTGTGCAGTCAGTGCCTGTTGACCACGTATGGCCTCGTTGAGAAAATATATGCTTCTGAATGTGTTCAAAAGCACCTGTGCCTTATATGTAGCCTAGGACATAATGCCCACATCTGTGAACGTGCTTGTTAACCCTTTCACGCACATATAACGCAGAGGTTGCCAGATTAGCAATAAGAAATAGAGTTCTCTCACTCTTATAATTACCTCTCCAAAATTAGTTTTCTGCCCACAGCTAACTCAAAGACAACGGCAGAGGTTGAAGTAACTAAACTAAAGGTTTCTAAATACCCCTGATGGTAACAAAGGCTTTAAAGTATCCCTAATAGGCTCAACATCGCGTCATATGTCGGAGAGGGTTAAAAAGAGAAAGGCTGTATATAGGAAGACCAGACAAAGCCCCGACCAAAGGCATCTATGTATGCAGGGTAGTATAATATCTCATAAATGGCTCAGTCAACTCTCAGAAATGGAAATGGCCAAATATTAAGGGGAGATATCCACTTGAGGGACTTTTTTCTGCGACCCCTTTCTCTCTCATGTCTAGCCCCATTGCTTTTGAGATTTTAAGATGTTTGCCCCATTAGTTTGGCGATTTTAAGAAGTTTCACCCCATTTATGTCACTTTTAAGACCTTTCGTCCCATTTAGGTGTCGATTTTTTCCTGGCGAGCGATAGCGAGCCTGTAATTTAAGAGGAACCGGCCTTCGGCCGGGAAATTTTTCTACCGAAAAATGTACAAATTTATCTTGAAAAGGGGTCAAGGGGGTGTAATATCAAGCTTGATGGAAGTCTAGGAAACACACTAAAAACCTCCCCTTAACAAGTTAGCTAGCTAGCGAGAGAGAGAGAGAGAGAGAGAGAGAGAGAGAGAGAGAGAGAAGGGGTAGATGTGAGGTCTTTGTTATAGAGCGTCGTGGTCGAGTGTGTGACTGATGATGTGAAAGAAAGGAAGAGTAAGAGAGTAACAGAGAGTTTGAGAAAGTAAGAGAGAGAGAGAGAAGAAGAGAGAGTGAAAGTGAGCTAGAGAGAGAAGAAGAGAGAGTGAAAGTGAGCTAGAGAGAGAAGAAGAGAGAGTGAAAGTGAGCTAGAGAGAGAAGAAGAGAGAGTGAAAGTGAGCTAGAGAGAGAAGAAGAGAGAGTGAAAGTGAGCTAGAGAGAGAAGAAGAGAGAGAGAGTGAAAGTGAGCTAGAGAGAGAAGAAGAGAGAGTGAAAGTGAGCTAGAGAGAGAAGAAGAGAGAGTGAAAGTGAGCTAGAGAGAAGAAGAAAAGAGAGTGAAAGTGAGCTAGAGAGAGAAGAAGAGAGAGTGAAAGTGAGCTAGAGAGAGAAGAAGAGAGAGTGAAAGTGAGCTAGAGAGAGAAGAAGAGAGAGTGAAAGTGAGCTAGAGAGAGAAGAAGAGAGAGTGAAAGTGAGCTAGAGAGAGAAGAAGAGAGAGTGAAAGTGAGCTAGAGAGAGAGAAGAAGAGAGAGTGAAAGTGAGCTAGAGAGAGAAGAAGAGAGTGAAAGTGAGCTAGAGAGAGAAGAAGAGAGAGTGAAAGTGAGCTAGAGAGAGAAGAAGAGAGTGAAAGTGAGCTAGAGAGAGTGAAAGTGAGCTAGAGAGAGAAGAAGAGAGAGTGAAAGTGAGCTAGAGAGAGAAGAAGAGAGAGTGAAAGTGAGCTAGAGAGAGAAGAAGAGAGAGTGAAAGTGAGCTAGAGAGAGAAGAAGAGAGAGTGAAAGTGAGCTAGAGAGAGAAGAAGAGAGAGTGAAAGTGAGCTAGAGAGAGAAGAGAGAGTGAAAGTGAGCTAGAGAGAGAAGAAGAGAGAGTGAAAGTGAGCTAGAGAGAGAAGAAGAGAGAGTGAAAGTGAGCTAGAGAGAGAAGAAGAGAGAGTGAAAGTGAGCTAGAGAGAGAAGAAGAGAGAGTGAAAGTGAGCTAGAGAGAGAAGAAGAGAGAGTGAAAGTGAGCTAGAGAGAGAAGAAGAGAGTGAAAGTGAGCTAGAGAGAGAAGAAGAGAGTGAAAGTGAGCTAGAGAGAGAAGAAGAGAGAGTGAAAGTGAGCTAGAGAGAGAAGAAGAAGAGAGTGAAAGTGAGCTAGAGAGAGAAGAAGAGAGAGTGAAAGTGAGCTAGAGAGAGAAGAAGAGAGAGTGAAAGTGAGCTAGAGAGAGAAGAAGAGAGAGTGAAAGTGAGCTAGAGAGAGAGAGAAGAGAGAGAGTGAAAGTGAGCTAGAGAGAGAAGAAGAGAGAGAGTGAAAGTGAGCTAGAGAGAGAAGAAGAGAGAGTGAAAGTGAGCTAGAGAGAGAAGAAGAGAGAGTGAAAGTGAGCTAGAGAGAGAAGAAGAGAGAGTGAAAGTGAGCTAGAGAGAGAAGAAGAGAGAGTGAAAGTGAGCTAGAGAGAGAAGAGAGTGAAAGTGAGCTAGAGAGAGAAGAGAGTGAAAGTGAGCTAGAGAGAGAAGAAGAGAGAGTGAAAGTGAGCGAGAGAGAGAAGAAGAGAGAGTGAAAGTGAGCTAGAGAGAGAAGAAGAGAGAGTAACTATGATAAATTAATTTGATATGTTGGCCACGTATAGTTGCGATAACATCTAACAAATACAGGTTGGGAGAGAGGTATCCTGACAAATACAGGTGGTGTGAAGGTGTGGCTAGATTTAATTAAGCTCTCACAGAATAAATCATAGTTTGAAGGTGAGTGTACAAGTGTTCGTGTGTGCAGTAATGTGGCTAGCAGTGAGGGCCATTAAGGGGAGGTTTTTAGTGTGTTTCCTAAACTTCCATCAAGCTTGAAATTACACCTCCTTGAGTCCCTTTCAAGATAAATTTGTACATTTTTCGGTAGAAAAATTTCCCGGCCGAAGGCCGGTTCCTCTTAAATTACAGGCTCGCTATCGTTCGCCAGGATAAAATAGACACCTGAATGGCACGAAAGGTCTTAATATGGGGTGAAAGTTCTTAAAATCGCTAAACTAATGGGGCGAACGTTTTATAATATCAAAAGCAATGGGGCTAAACATGAGGGTGAAAGGGGTCAAGAAAAAAATCCCTCAAGTGGAGATCTCCCCTTAAGGGGAGATATTACTCTATTCGTTTGTGAGTCATGGAGATTAAGGGGAGATCTCCACTTGAGGGATTTTTTTCTTGACCCCTTTCTCCCTCATGTTTAGCCCCATTGCTTTTGATATTATACAACGTTTGTCTCATTAGTTTAGCGATTTTAAGAACTTTCACCCCATATTAAGACCTTTAGTGTAATTCAGGTGTCGATTTCATCCTGGCGAGCGATAGCGAGCCTGTCATTTAAGAGGAACCGGCCTTTGGCCGGGAAATTTTTCTACCGAAAAATTTACAAATTTATCTTGAAAGGGACTCAAGGGGGTGTAATTTTAAGCTTGATGGAGGTCTAGGGAACAAACTAAATACCTCCCCTTAATGTTGATGAGCTTTGGCCTACTTATTTGGAACAGGGTATAGTGCCTGTCTCTGCTTCATCTGCTCGGAACTGTGTATACATTGCAATACACATATAAACCAACCGTGTATACATTGCAATACACATAAAAACCAACGGTGTATACATTGCAATACACATATAAACCAACGGTGTATACATTGCAATACACATATAAACCAACTGTGTATACATTGCAATACACATATAAACCAACTGTGTATACATTGCAATACACATATAAACCAACGGTGTATACATTGCAATACACATATAAACCAACTGTGTATACATTGCAATACACATATAAACCAACTGTGTATACATTGCAATACACATATAAACCAACGGTGTATACATTGCAATACACATATAAACCAACGGTGTATCCATTGCAATACACATATAAACCAACGGTGTATACATTGCAATACACATATAAACCAACGGTGTATACATTGCAATACACATATAAACCAACGGTGTATACATTGCAATACACATATAAACCAACCGTGTATACATTGCAATACACATATAAACCAACGGTGTATACATTGCAATACACATATAAACCAACGGTGTATACATTGCAATACACATATAAACCAACGGTGTATACATTGCAATACACATATAAACCAACGGTGTATCCATTGCAATACACATATAAACCAACGGTGTATACATTGCAATACACATATAAACCAACGGTGTATACATTGCAATACACATATAAACCAACGGTGTATACATTGCAATACACATATAAACCAAGGGACTGCAGGGGTTCTCGACAAGAGGCTCCTGTCCTGAAAATATTTCTTGACATACAGTGTGCTGGCGTAATAATCCAATAGGGTTGATAGCCTCTGGAGTCCTATTTTAACTAATAAAACCCCACAAGGGACTGGAGTTCTCGAAAAGAGGCTCCCGTTCTGATATTACTTACAGTGTGTTGACTTAAGGGGAGATATCCACTTGAGGGACTTTTTTCTGGACCCCTTTCTCTCTCATGTCTAGCCCCATTGCTTTTGAGATTTTAAGATGTTTGCCCCATTAGTTTGGCGATTTTACGAAGTTTCACCCAATCTATGTCACTTTTAAGACCTTTCGTCCCATTTAGGTGTCGATTTTTTCCTGGCGAGCGACAGCGAGCCTGTAATTTAAGAGGAACCGGCCTTCGGCCGGGAAATTTTTCTACCGAAAAATGTACAAATTTATCTTGAAAAGGGGTCAAGGGGGTGTAATTTCAAGCTTGATGGAAGTCTAGGAAACACACTAAAAACCTCCCCTTAATGGTCTAGAAGGGTTGATAGCCTCTAAAGTCCTATTTTAACTAACCTATAACATAACAGAAACTGGCCCCCATGCCATTATCTAGTAAGGACATCGAGGATTATAAAAGGGTATAATACGGACCCAAGTCAACTTTCAAACTTACCTTTAACCTCGGTATCTCAAGAAAGGGCTAGAACAAACGGGCGGTAATTGTTCTCACCTATTCCCTGGCTGACTCTTCCCAAACGGTAGGAATATCAGCTTGCATACTCTAGTCGTTTTTGAGTTATAGGGGTAAACCAATCTAGCCTAACTATAATGAATATACGATACCCGCACAGTAATCGAGCTAATATTTTTACCATTTGGGAAGAGTCAGCCAGGGATTAGTCGTGTGGATATACATACAGCCCGTTTGCTCCAGCCCTTCCTGTGTTACAAGAGTTTAACGTATATTTGTTGGCCTACTTATAAGGAATAGACTATGTGATAAGGAGTTACTGGAACTTTTGTTTCATTTGTCTGGCTTCCCTCACTGTTTCAGTTTATATATTTCACCTACGCGGAGAGTAATCCAGCTCCCCTTAATATATTTTTTGTAATTAACATGAGGAATTGTGTGATTATGAAACATGATAGAATCGTTTATTCATATTAATTAAGCCAAGTGATACAATGTCATGTTCACAGAAAACGGGAGACATTTGGTGGTTTTGGCGGGAAACGCGCGACATTTGGTGGTCTTGGCTGGGTACCCAAATCAAATCACCTTCCATATTTAACTCTAGGGGATCGTCATAATTATTTTCACTATCACAAATCAACATGCTGATATTGACTTAATGGTTTAATAGTTTAGGCGATTTTTAAGCCGCGTGTTTCTGTTATCGTATGCAAGTGTCCAGGTGAAGGACTATAGACTCTCGCTTGATTCCCAGAGACGGAGACACTCGGTAAAGACGCATCGCTCTTCCCGTAGTTATTTATGCTTATTGTGTGCGATATTCGTGCGCCGGAAGTGCGGAAAGAGTCTAGAAGTGGCGTTTGACGTATAGCGGACGATCTGGAAGGAGAATCGGAAGGAAATAGGCTGATATAAGGTGAGATATTTGCGATATACGTAATCCTTTCAGGATACGATGGTGCAATCTTTCATTATGTTCTGGCTATTATTAGATAATTTTCTTCAGTTTAGGACAGTCCACTAGGTATGAAATGGGTAAAAACTATCGTAATTAACCCTTTGAGAGGATTATGACGCGTTTTGACAGTTTAGGCTGGCCATTAATAGACGACTATATTATAATGGTGTGTGGTGTGGATATGGTGAGAGAGAAGGAGTTACACAGAGTTACACAGATACTCAGACCACACATACCTTGTGGTCCCTACTAGGTGGTCCGGCCTTAATACTACTAGACAGGGACAGTTTATAGTAGAACAATATGATAGCAAAGTAGAAGGCTCTCTACCCACCCTCCGCTCCCTCCGGATAACGATTTGTAGATAGGTAGAATAGGCTACCGAGTGCTATAGTGGGATCAAGAACGATAGAAAGTGTTAAGATAAAATTAGATAGACATATGAACCAGATGGGTTGGGTGTGAGGGGGATCTGCTTGGTGTGGGCCAATCGGCGCTCTGCAGACGACTTCTGACCGTTTTGGTGAGGTCGGTCCCCATGGTGTTAGTGAGTTGGGCCTATAATTAGGCCTTATAATTAGGGATGGGTGTGAGAGGGGTCTGCCTTGTTTGGGCCAATCGGCTTTCTGCAGACTCCCATTTTCTTATGTTCCTATGTTTGCCTTCTGTCTCCTTCATACACATAGACAACAAATGCAGTGGTGCCAATACTATTAAGGGGAAGTTTTTACTTTGCAGTGGTGCCAATACTATTAACCAAGACAACATTCCAAGGCGTCCGTGTTGTGCTAAGGAGCGGACCTGTCAATTAAGGGGAGATTTCCACTTGAGGGATTGTTTTCTTTACCCCTTTCTCCCTCATGTTTAGCCCCATTGCTTTTGATATTTTAAGACTTTCGCCCCATTAGATAGGCGATTTTAAGAACTTTCACCCCATTTATGTCACTTTTAAGAATTTCGTCCCATTTAGGTGTCGATTTTTTCCTGGCGAGCGATAGCGAGCCTGTAATTTAAGAGGAACCGGCCTTCGGCCGGGAAATTTTTCTACCGAAAAATGTACACATTTATCTTGAAAGGGGGTCAAGGGGGTGTAATTTCAAGCTTGATGGAAGTCTAGGAAACACACTAAAAACCTCCCCTTAATATAAACATATTAAGAAAAACTACCTCATTAGGAAATTGTTAGTGCTCAGTTATTATATAGTTTTGTTCTATATACAATATTTGTTAATATATATTTAACTATAAGAAAAATTAGAACTAAACACATGTTGTTGTTGTTGTTGTTATCCTTATGCTTGTTCTCGTTGTTGTTGCTTTGTTGCTTTTTGTGTCACGTCTGAATTCTTGTACCTTATAATTGGTTTGATTTAATATATTTAATATTTGTAGCGAATGAAAACACATGGAATTATTCTCAAATAGCCATAGTGCTACCTCCATACATACGTACATACATACAGGTTGGTCCAGTGATCTAAGGTACCATGCGCTATATAGTCACTCAGGCGAGAGTGAGAGTTCGAGTCCCACACAATTCTAAAGTATCGTTTCGGCCATCCTGATGGAGAAGTATTGCACCGTGGTCCCTCCCTGGCCAAGGCGCTCAACTATCAGCTTATGTAAGCTTAAATGTAGTTCCACCGGTGCATATGCGTATGGTCGAAACTCAAGCACCTCACCGTCGCCAAAGGTCGCATGTGACCTTTTAGTTAAGGTAGAATAATCATTTTACTGCACCTAGATTAAGGGGGGTGACCTGTTTTTGTTCTGTCCTTTTCTATCTTTCTCTGGCTTGTATCCATTGGCCCCATTCAGCCTACTGTTTTAAGACGTTTATCCCCATCCAGGTGTCAATTTTTTACTGGTGAGCGGTAGCGAGCCAGCATATTTTTTATTTTTGTTTGACAGCAGGCTAAATTTGTAAATTTTTCGATAGAAAAATTTCTCCGGCGAAGCCGGATTTCTTCATATAATGCTGGCTCGCTATCGCTCGCCAGGAAGAAATCGACACCTGGATGGGGATAAACGTCTTAAAATAGTTGGCTGAATGGGGCCGAATAGATACAAGCCAGAGAAAGAGAGAAAAGGACAGAAATAACAAAAAGCAGGTCACCCCCCTTTAAGGGGAGATTTCCACTTGAGGGAGTTTTTTCTTGACTCCTTTCTCCCTCATGTTTAGCCCCATTGCTTTTGAGATTTTAAGACGTTCGCCCCATTAGTTTGGCGATTTTAAGACCCCTTGCCCCATTTCTGTCAATTTTAAGACCATTCGTGCCATTTAGGTGTAGATTTTTTCCTGGCGAGCGATAGCGAGACTGTAATTTAAGGGGAACCGGCCTTCGGCCGGGAAATTTTTCTACCGAAAAATTTACAAATTTATCTTGAAAGGGGGTCTAGGGGGAGTAATTTTAAGCTTGATGGAAGTCTAGGGAATCAACTAAAAACCTCCCCTTAAGACAAAAAAAAATATATATATATTTTCAGCCTCACGGTTGCCAGTGAACAATAAACCAACCATTAGTATTATTTAATATTATTGTGTTATTATTATTGTCCATTACATTGCAATGGCTTAGACAGGGTTACAATTTAGCAGTTGGACTGTAGTAATAGTACAATTAAGGGGAGGTATTTAGTTTGTTCCCTAGACCTCCATCAAGCTTAAAATTACACCCCCTTGAGTCCCTTTCAAGATAAATGTGTACATTTTTCGGTAGAAAAATTTCCCGGCCGAAGGCCGGTCCCTCCTAAATTACAGGCTCGCTATCGCTCGCCAGGATAAAATCGACACCTGAATTGCACGAAAGGTCTTAATATGGGGTGAAAGTTCTTAAAATCGCTAAACTAATGGGGCAAACGTTTTATAATATCAAAAGCAATGGGGCTAAACATGAGGGAGAAAGGGGCCAAGAAAAAAATCCCTCAAGTGGAGATCTCCCCTTAAAGCCTCCCATAACACTGTCCCACCATTATGTCGTCAGTGGGGTGGATGTTGGCATAATGCTAACAGTGCCTCAGAAACACTCCACAAGGTTCACATGGTCAGACTTTCGGTATTGTAAGCTACGTCTTGTACGACATTCATTACCATATTGCTTAGGGGGTGGGGGGTATTGTTTTTTTTCTGGACTCACTTCTTCTTCATGTTTAACCGCATTAGTTTGAGATGTCAAGACGTTCGCCCCTTTCGTTTGGCGACTATAAGACCTTTTGTGCCATTGTGGTCTCGATTTTTTTTTTCCTGGCGAGCGAAAGCAAGCCTGTAATATAGGATGAACTGGTCTGCGGCTTGAACAATAATTGTCTACCGAGAGAGAGAGAGAGAGAGAGAGAGAGAGAGAGAGAGAGAGAGAGAGAGAGAGAGAGAGAGAGAGAGAGAGAGAGAGAGAGAGAGAGAGAGAGAGAGAGAGAGAGAGAGAGAGAGTAGTATTACCAGTTAGTTATTTTTTTTTTTTTTTTTTTTTTAACTCCCCATCTCTCTCTCTCTCTCTACAACAACTACTACTCAAAGTGCTCTATCATCTTGTGTTCACTTATACTTTCTAATCTACAGTCAACCAGTCATATTATATCAATCTCTATCTAATACACTAATCATCGACAGTCAACCAGTCATATACCAATCACTATCTAATACACTAATCATCGACAGTCATTCTACCAGTCATGTATACCAGTCATATATACATGTATTTAATTAACCAGTGGGTTTAATGTATCGGTACTTTATCTATCAGTAACCACCACCACTACTACCACTACCACTACTACTACTACTACTACTGCCACCACTAGTACTTTTTTTTTTTTTTTTCTATGTGATTGAGGGAGGCAAAAGGCATAACTGCCTATAGCGAGTGCCTCCCCCATAGTTGAAAGAGTGACAGGGCCAAAATCAAGGGACGTTCGAGCCAAAATGCCTGGACACACGGAGTTTGAAGCAATTTAAGTCATAGGAAGAGGGTAAGACTGATTCTGTGAGAGAGTTCCAGAGCCCAGATGTTGAAAGAGAAAGTTTGAGAGTAACGTTTCACTCTTGGGTTGGAGAGTTGCACTGAGTAGGGGTGGGATTGAGTTGCAAGACGGGTACCACGTGCCCTACGTAAAGGAGGTGGTATGCACTGGGATAGCTCTGAGGAACACTGATATTATAGTAGCGATAGAATAGCGAGAGAGATGCAACATTGCGGCGGAGAGAGAGATTGCAGAGAGTTGGTGAGTGGACGGGAGTTAATGATACGAAAGGCCTTCCTTTCAACTTTGTCTAGGAGAGGGCGTGTGAGAGGAACCTCCCCACACATGTGAACAATACTCAATACAAGGGCGCACTATGCCCCTGTACAGAGCAAGAAGCTGTGCAGGGGAAAAGAACCCCCTAAGGCGGTTGAGCACACCCAGCTTCTGGGAGGCTGCCTTAGCAAGACTGGTAATATGGTCCTTCCAAATGAGAGCAGAAGAAAAAGAGACACCAAGAATATTGAGAGAAGATGAAGGGTTGATTTTTGTATTGTTGAAGAATAAGGGATAGTCCGCTGGGAGATCCTGACGGGTAGATAGATGGAGAAATTGGGTTTTGGAAGCATTAAAGTTAACAAGGTTTTCTCTGCCCCAATTGGAAATAGTATTTAGATCAGAATTTAAGAGTTCTATGGCTTCATTACGTTTGTCGTTGAGGGATTGCTGGCTGGGGCGTTCTGAAAAACTAATGGAGTAGTGTAAGGTTGAGTCGTCTGCGTATGAATGGATGGGAATTAAGGTACAGTTAAGGAGATCATTTATAAAAATTAGAAAGAGAATAGGAGATAGGACAGAGCCCTGAGGAACACCGGAGTTTATAGGGTGAGGAAGTGAACAATGGCCGTCCACAACCGCAGCTATGGAACGGCCGGAAAGGAAATTAGAGACAAAGGCACAGATGGAGGGATAGAAACCGAAGGAGGGTAGTTTAGAAATTAAAGATTTATGCCAGACTCTATCGAAGGCTTTCGATATGTCTAGTGCAATAGAAAAAGTCTCACCGAAGTCCCGAAAGGAGGATGACCAAGAGTTAGTAAGATATGAAAGAAGATCACCAGTAGAGCGACCCTTAAGGAAGCCATACTGGCGATCTGAGAGCAGATTATGAGAAGAGAAATGCTTAAGAAATTTGGAAGCAAGAATAGTTTCAAAAACTTTAGAAAGACAAGAGATAAGAGCAATTGGACGATAGTTGGAGGGTTGAGAGCGGTCACCCTTCTTTGGGACAGGTTGAATGTGAGCAAACTTCCAGCATGAAGGGAAGACGTTAGAGGATAGACAGAGACGAAAGATTTTGCCTAGGCAGGGAGTCAGCACGGAAGCACTACTGCTGCTACTGCTACTACTACTAATAATAAAACAGGAATAATACTAATCAAACTACAAAAACAACAACGACGACAACAACAACAAATCGTCTGTAGTTAGCCAGGAAGACAGCACAAAGAAGACGCATGATACAGTAGGCTATCCTTGCCTGTGACACCGCTTGGAACACTCCAATAGCCACTCTGTCTTATAGCATAGTACTATCTTCACGAACCTGTCTCTCTCTACCCTCCCCCCCCCCCTCTCTCTCTCTCTCTCTCTCTCTCTTTCTCTCTCTCTCTCTCTCTCTCTCTCTCTCTCTCTAACTTACTATAATACTACAGGCTCTTCCTGAACTGCAAAAAACGTCTACTGTTAGCCATAGTGAAAAGCAATTAACCCCATCGTAATTCAAAGGGTTAAGGGGAGGTTTTTGGTGTGTTTCCTAGACTTACATCTAGCTTGAAATTACACCCCCTTGACCCCTTTTCAAGATAAATTTGTACATTTTTCGGTAGATTTTTTTGTTTTGTTAAAGCTTGATGGAGGTCTATGGAGAAAGAAAAATTTAGTGATCAACCCATTTAACATGATAAAAATATATATACACTAATTAAAGGTAAATCACTATCAATATACATACTGTACCTTCATTGTATTTACCTTTATAATACCTTGTTAGCTTTACAGTGTGTGTGAGACTGGGTGAGGTTCATTCAAACCACTTTCTCCACTTCAAGAACGTGTTTGCTTAGTTGATTATATCTTCAGGCCAACGCTTTAATATACATTTGGAAAGGGTTTTGGATTATAATTCATATATATACGTACCAACCTTGTATGTACCTATATGTACCAACCTTGTATGTACCTATATGTACCAACCTTGTATGCTCATCATGTTCTTCATATAAAGAATAAACAAATCTAAGCTACAACCCTGCATTATAAAACACGAACGTGACACTTATATCATTGTGTGTTAGTGTTAATTAGTACAGGTCTCCCTCGATTAATTAGTACAGGTCTCCCTCGATTTACGATTGGCTTACATTCCTGAAAACCCAATCTTTAAGTAGAAAAATCGTATAACAAACCCTAAAATGAATGGGGTAAATGGGGATGCGTTCTGGGACCAGCCAAAACCTCAAACACAAACCCCTAAAAAACTATAATAATAATGATCATAATATCATCGGATAGCGAGGGTGACCTGTATCAGAAAAAAAAAAAAAAAAAAAAAAAAAAAAAAAAAAATATATATATATATATATATATATATATATATATATATATATATAGTTAGTATAAGGCTGGGTTTATACTTTCCTGTAAATTCTCACCAGGTTCAGCAAATTATGTCAGGGATACTTCTCTTTATTTCTGACCCAAGAGGAACCTGTATGGGAGGGCGAGGGGAGAAGAGCTACCTGTTTTACCCCGTTCCCTCTCTCTCTCTCTCTCTCTCTCTCTCTCTCTCTCTCTCTCTCTCTCTCTCTCTCTCTCTCTCTCTCTATAGGTATATCATTACATCTACGCCAAAGGTCAAGCTATCACGATTTTGGACTGTGGGACCCGAGTTTCTTTGTAGCTAACTAACTGACTCCCTAGCTCTCTGACACACACACATACACACACACACACACACTACACACACACACACACACTACACACACAAAACACTACACCCACACCCACACACACACTTGTCCCTCTCTCTCTCTCTCTCTCTCTCTCTCTCTCTCACTCCAATCGGAAATATTGGTGGGTGGAGAGAAATCCTCCTTCTTTAGTATCCTACTCTTCTACTGAGGAGTGCCAACTGATTTTAAAATTAAGTTAGAACTGCTTCACAGGAACCACACACACACACACAAGCGCACACACACAAGCACACACACACACACACACACACAAGCACACACACACACACGATCATAACCCAGGAGGATTGCCTTGAGCTCCAAGCAGATTTGCAAATGATCCATGAATGGAGCATCAAATGGAATATGGAGTTCAATGCAGGGAAATGTAAGACTCTAGAAATGGGTAAAAGCAAGTACAGACCTAGAAAAGATTATAAACTAGGAAACGAAATGATTCCCAAAGCAGAAAAAGAAAAAGACTTGGGGATAGAATTTAAGGATAACATGTCTCCAGAAAGCCACGTAAATAAGATAGTGAGAGAATCACTAGCACTATTGGCAAATATCAGGATGTCTTTCAATTATCTTAATGAAAACACCATGAAACAAATAATAACGGCAATAATAAGACCCAGGATGGAATATGCATCTGTAGTGTGGTCCCCTCACATGAAGAAACATATCCACAAAATTGAGAGGGTACAGAGAGCAGCTACGAGGATGATCCCAGGTTTGGAAAATTTGGAGTACCAAGAGAGGCTCGAGAGATTGAATCTACCTGCACTGGAACAGAGAAGGAAACGAGGACAGCAAATTCAGATATACACATGTGTTAGAGGTATTGACAAAATCGACCAAGAAAACTTCATAGAGAGGGATGGAGGTGAGAGAACAAGAGGTCACAGCTACAAACTGAAAGTGCCTAATAGTAAATCTGATCTGAAAAGTAAAATATTTCCTACCAACTCGATTAGTGGGTGGAACAAATTGCCAGCCGAAGTAGTGTCTGCACCATCAGTGCATAGTTTCAAAGCACGGTATGACAAACATATCTTAGGAGGCGGGAATTAACGAGCATGGTCACTCCCGCAAATACAACTAGTGTTGTGTAAGTGTAAGTACACACACCCAAGCACACACACACACACACACACACACAATCACTCACACATGCTCCCACTCTCTCTCCCACCACCTAACACCCCAGTCACGACCCCCCAGACAGAACAGGCTATTTACTGAGGACAGACAGAGGGAGGAGGGGAGGTGGGGGGATAACATGATGGAGGAAAAAAGTGAGAGGGTGAGATAGAATGTTGAAATTGTGTTAACCCTTTCTATATACGAGGCCACGTTTCTTCCTTTTGTTCTGGCTGTTAATAGACGATTTTATTCAGCCTAAGAAGGAAGTTTGGGATTGACGGGGCTATCTGAGATTGTTTTTACCCATTTGACTCCTAAAGAACTTTCCAATTTGAGTAACATCGTCTATTCTGGCTCTCAGTAGGCGATTTTCTTCAGTCTAAGAAGGGATTTTGGGGGTGAGAGGGATAGATTTGACCCATTAGATTCCTAGAGAACTTTCCAAACCTGAGTAAACATCGACTATTGTTAGCCAACATTGGTGATAAAGGCGTCCATGAAGGCTGAAAGGGTTAAGAAGGGAGGGGTGGGAATATTGGTTCATTCAATTATATCCCTCCGTGAATGTCTTGTCTTGACTATCTGGTGGGGAGGGGGGGGGGGGGAGGTCATATGTTTTGGTTACAGAAAGAGGTGTCTGAGTTATGAAGTGGGCTATTTTTATTCATCTGTGTACTAATAATAATTATGACAATACAAATATTTATAAAACAAATTGGTATATTATTCCCTTGCAGCCGTGAGTTATTCTTAACCTACGTACAGCACAATGCTTATTTTACCTTAACTAGGTCATATGCGACCTTCGGCGACCGTGAGTTGCCGAGTTCCCACCATAGTACATACGCAGATGCACTTGTAGGTTAACCCAAGCTGATAGCTGCTCAGCCGGCTCAGCCCGGCTAGGGAGGAACCACGATACAATTGATCTCCATCGGGATAGCCGAAACAACCTTTAAGATTCTGGGGGGACTCCAACCCTGGACCTCACAGTCAGCGCGCAGCGCCTTATATCACTAGGTGTGTGTGTGGTGTGTGTGTGTGTGTGTGTGTGTGTGTGTGTGTGTGTGTGTGTGTGTGTGTGTGTGTGTGTGTGTGTGTGTGTGTGTGTGATTAGGTGACGATACTAGGTTATCTTATAAGTTGTCTAAACTTACATATATTTATATATACGGGGGGTTGATATATAGGCAGGTATTTATATATTCACAGGTATAAAATGACAAACTAATTAGCTATATAATGTGCCGGATGACGAGATGCAGTCCACTAACAAACGAAAAATATGTATCTGTCGAAAATTCTGAATGAGAAGCAAAACGAAAACGCAATTATAATTTAAGTCCAACAAAGACACTTGAATGAAAGCGAAAGGTCAAAGTCATAATAGTAAAGGTCAAAGTCATAATAGTAAAGGCACCGAGAAAGGTAACTCAAGGGAGGAACAGGTGGGTATAAATAAAGTGTACTGCATGGGGGTCAGGGGGTCTCTTCTGTCTTTAATGAGAGAGAGAGAGAGAGAGAGAGAGAGAGAGAGAGAGAGAGAGAGAGAGAGAGAGAGAGAGAGAGAGAGAGAGAGAGAGAGAGAGTATTACGAGATGATAATAGAATTGAGTGGTAAGAGAAGAATGCAACAAATAGGCCTAATCGAGATGAATAATATATATTAGAGGTTTAAGGCGGGTGACCTGCTTTTTGTTATTTCAGTCCTCTTCACTCTTTCTCTGGCTTGTATCCATTCGGCCCCATTCAGCCAACTATTTTAAGACGTTTATCCCCATCTAGGTGTCGATTTCTTCCTGGCGAGCGATAGCGAGCCAGCATTATATGAAGAAATCCGGCTTCGCCGGAGACATTTTTCTATCGAAAAATGTACAAATTTAGCCTGCTGTCAAACAAAAATAAAAAATATGCTGGCTCGCTACCGCTCACCAGTAAAAAATTGACACATGGATGGGGATAAACGTCTTAAAACAGTAGGCTGAATGGGGCCAAATGGATACAAGCCAGAGAAAGATAGAAAAGGACAGAACAAAAACAGGTCACCGCCCTTAACACTATCTGGCCCGACCAGTTGTGGATTATTATGACATTCGTTTAATTATTATGGAGTCGGCTTGCTTTTGTCATTTTCGACAAGGTGCGCATTTTTTGATATAATAATGTCCTGGCCCCGAAGACCTATTTCTCATAATAAACAAATAGACACCTGGATGGGGTGAAGCGTCTTATTATCGTCAAACTAACGGGGTGAAACGTCTTAAAATCTCCAAATTGATGGGGAGAAACAGGGGAGTTCCCAATAGACCCCCCCTCGGACCAAACTGGGACAACTAATATGTCTCCCTCACAACAACAACAACAACAACAACAACAACAATAATAAATAACCCCACTTAACACCTGTGTATTAATTATGAGTAAATCATGTTTTATTAATTAAAAGGTTAAATGGTTGAAGGGATAAGGGCTAATATTAGAAGGGGGGGTAATTGAGCTTGGCAACATTATCACCGCAAGAAGGAAGTAATGATCAAAATTAAACTCAAAGAACAATACAGCCCCAATAATAAGCCTTATTTTCCAAGCAAAACATTCCTGGGAGAATTATTGAGGATTAAGAGGGGGGGGTGAGAGGGGGTGGAAGAATGTAGCGGTATATTTCAGCAGGGGAGGTAGGGGAGGGGGGAGTTACGACAAGAAACACCTATCCAGTCAGTACATCGTTGAACGTCGAGGGGGAAGGTAGTGCGTCGCTCTCTCTTCCACTCCCTCGCACGCAATCTCCATTTCCCACGTATTTACCCATCTCTCGCTATTCTTACCTCAACCAAACTTTGAAACTAGAAACTAGATTGAGGTATCTTATGTGCGAATAGAAAATATAAGTGATTTTAGCGTATTTCGAGTTGTAAATAGTGGGATAGGCAAAGCTAGCGAAAGTGAAATGAACATCGCGTATTCAACTGTTCATATTATGCAACACTGAGCAGCAACAGCAAAACTCCACCAGTGCTGCATGACCCCACACACACACAGAGAATGAAAAATGTCGAAAGAAATGTATCTATATCATAAATCCAATGAACCACGATGTTGTTTAATGTGATTTATTTGAAGTATCAAGCGAGATAACCGGAGTTGAAATTATAACGGAGCATGACTAATAGGCCTATACTGTATATACAATTACACTGATCGTCCGTAGGCTATATTTTGGCTGTGATTTACACGAGTGATGGAGTTAATACAAGTTTATTAATGATCGTGTGCAACTATGCATTTGATGGAGGCTTGGAATTAGAAAGATTAATAAAATTAAAAAAGTAATAAATCGCATTGTACGACCCTGAATTTCTTTATATACATTTACTGAACTGATGTAATGATTCCTTTGTGATTTTATGGAAGTATGAGTTAATTCGGAAATGATTGTGAGCAACGTAGAGCTTATGAACATAACTGTATATTTATGAACCAAAATGAACCTAGATATTCTTCTTCAGTGATTATAAGGGGAGGTTTTTAGTTGATTCCCTAGACTTCCATCAAGCTTAAAATTACTCCCCCTTGACCCCCTTTCAAGATAAATTTGTACATTTTTCGGTAGAAAAATGTCCCGGCCGAAGGCCGGTTCCCCTTAAATTACAGGCTCGCTATCGCTCGCCAGGAAAAAATCGACACCTAGCCTAAATGGCACGAATGGTCTTAAAATTGACAAATGGGGCGAGGGTTCTTAAAATCGCCAAACTAATGGCCCTGGGGCAAGCGTCTTTAAATCTCACAAGCAATGGGGCTAAACATGAGGGAGAAAGAGGTTCAGAAAAAAATCCTCCAGGTGGAAATCTCCCCTTAACGGAAGCTTGGAGTCAACACAAAGACGATTAGGCCTATAGGCTACATATATCAAACAAGTGAACCGCGTTAATGTTCTTTAGTGATTGTATAGAAGTTTGAGGTGAATACGAAGACGATTAGGCCTATGTGCATTTCATTGAAGTTTATGCTGAAAATATGGATGTAGCCTAGGCCTATGACCCAATTTACGAACATACAGGCTACTCAACGCACGTGATTAGGCTAATTTTGGATGAGATGTAGCCTAGGCCTATACACAAATCTACTAAATATACGCGATTTTTCTGCGGTGATTAGGCTAAATTGATGGTTGGAATAAATCTGAAAAAAAAAAAAAAAAAATGGAGTGAAAAAGATAGCCTAACTAGAATTTCAATCATAGCCTACGATCTGAACAAGACTGTAAATTTAAGGGGGCCCACCTCGCTTTTTTTTCTCTCTCCCTCTCACTTTGGCTTTTATCCATTCGGCCCCATTCAGCCTACTGTTTTAAGACGTTTACCCCCATCCAGGTGTCAATATTTTCCTGGCGAGCGGTAGCGAGCCAGCATAGGCTATATATATTTTTGTTTTGACAGCAAGTTAACTTTGTACATTTTTCGATAGAGAAATGTCTCCGGCGAAGACGGATTTCTCCATACAATGCTGGCTCGCTATCGCTCGTCAGGAAGAAATCGACACCTGGATGGGGATAAACGCCTTAAAACAGTTAGCTGAATGGGGCCGAATGGATACAAGCCAAGGAAAGAGAGAAAAGGAGAGAACAAAAAAAAACGGTGACCCCCCCCCCCCCTTAAATCCAATGAACCCCGCTATTGTTCTCTCCGATGATGATATAAATGAGCTTCGGAGTTAATGTGTCAATGATGCTACCCGATAATGAAGAGCGATGACAATGGAAGGCTTAAGGGGCGATGGACGTATTTATTGGCTCATTTATATATCTTTTATAGGCCTATATATATTTTATAGTTTCCTCCCTAGACCTCCATAAAGCTAAACAAAAAAACACACCCCAAGACCCTCCTTCAAGATTAATAGGCCTATGTACATTTTTCGACAGAAAAATGTATTGGCCGAAGGCAGATTCCTCTTAAATTACAGGCTCGCTGTCGCTCGCCAGGAAAAAAATCGACACCTAAATGACTCGAAAAGTTTAAATATTGACAAACAAATGGGGTGAAAGGTCTTAAAATCGCCAAACGTTATAAAATCTGAAAACTAATGGGGCTAAACATGAGGAAGAAGAGGGCCCAGCAAAACTACCCATCTCCCCTTGACTACGTAGCAACTCGGTGATTGCGTTCATCTGAAGGACGCGTTGCAGTGAAGAATGTGGGGACTATGAATAACCATGCATAAATAATGATGCATGTACGGTCGCGCTAATAAGTCACGTCTTAGCTGTCATTACGTTTGCTTGCTCTGTGCTGTATTAATGTCTGTCAGATGTTGAATAGGGTGGGTAAGCGTAGGAACCTGTTTGTATATCGGCTTGCTCTGTGCTGTATTAATGTCTGTCAGATGTTGAATAGGGTGGGTAAGCGTAGGAACCTGTTTGTATATCGGCTTGCTCTGTGCTGTATTAATGGCTGTCAGATGTTGAATAGGGTGGGTAAGCGTAGGAACCTGTTTGTATATCGGCTTGCTCTGTGCTGTATTAATGTCTGTCAGATTTTGAATAGGGTGGGTAAGCGTAAGAACCTGTTTGTATATCGGCTTGCTCTGTACTGTATTAATGTCTGTCAGATGTTGAATAGGGTGGGTAAGCGTAGGAACCTGTTTGTATATCGGCTTGCTCTGTGCTGTATTAATGGCTGTCAGATGTTGAATAGGGTGGGTAAGCGTAGGAACCTGTTTGTATATCGGCTTGCTCTGTGCTGTATTAATGGCTGTCAGATGTTGAATAGGGTGGGTAAGTATGGGAACCTGTTTGTATATCTCACTCAAAAGGCAGAAATCAACGTGTAATTAATTGCTGATACCAATTCTTGATCAAAACATAATTGGTGCCGATACATCACTTATTAGGCCGACTGTTACTGCAGCATGTAAAACCCTGAATAAATATGGAAATGTATGTAATATTGTATATAGGCTAATGTTGGTAATGCTTTGTGGATAAACGGTGAATTAGATTGTTACATATAATAATAGCCTAATCTCATATAATAATAGCCTAATCTCATATAATAATAGCCTAATCTCATATAATAATAGCCTAATCTCATATAATAATAGCCTAATAATAATAATTACCGGTATATGAAATTAATAATTCCCCCATAATTTTATAGCTGCATCATGGACAAATAAATAATTGAAATGCATAATATACATATGCATACAAAGAGTAATTGTGGAAATACACAATAGATGAACCGCTAAATATTTTAAATGTATTATGATGTATAAAAAACTAAAGGGACGATGCAACTGTATTACGTATTAACCCTTTGAGTACCAGCGACGTGCGTTATCTATTGTTCTTGCTATATTCAGACCATATTATGTACATAAGCTTAGGAAGGATCTGTGGTAGTTAGAATGGGTGGGTTGCGATAGCTTGAAGCCTTATTATGGCTAGAGATCCTTCTTAACCGTAATCAAATTGTCTATATAATATTTGCCACAATATAAAGAAAAGGACGTCACCGGTACTGTATGGGTTAAGGGTGGTCACCGGCTTTTTTCATCTTTCTCTCCTTTTCTCTCTTTCACTGGCTTGTATCCATTCGGCCCCATTCAGCCAACTGTTTCAAGACGTTTATCCCCATCCAGGTGTCGATTTCTTCCTGGCGAGCGAAAGCGAGCCAGCATTGTATGGAGAAATTCGGCTTCGCCGGAGACATTTTCCTATCGAAAAATGTACAATTTTAGCTTGCTGTCAAAACAAAGATATATATATGCTGGCTCGCTACCGCTCGCCAGGAAAATATTGACACCTGGATGGGGGTAAACGTCTTAAAACAGTAGGCTGAATGGGGCCGAATGGATACAAGCCAAAGAGAGAGGGAGAGAAAGATAAAAACAAAGCGAGGTGGGCTCCCTTAACCAATAATACAAGCTTGAAATATAGGCTATACGGTAATCATAGGCATAATGTATAGACGATGAACCCCTTGAGAATTAAGTGTATTCTGGCTATCATTATGCGATTTTATACAGCTTGGGAAGGATCTGTGGGGCATTCTAAGGGTAAAGACGAACTCAATCGACTACTTGCGAATTTCAGGCTATAAGGAAGTTGGTGCCGTGAACATCGATATTAAACAGCAATGCAATAATAAGGGTATGTTGAATTGGGTTTTATGTAGTTATATATGTACTACAACCGTATTTTAGCTGTCAATTATGTTAAATATAATTGTCTACAGCTCCAACTTCCTTAAATAAGTTGGTTATATGATCTCACGTTTATATGCAATTCTCAGTTTCAGTTTTTGCGATCTTTTCTTGATCTGGAAACAAAGTATTATGTCATATATTCTTTTAAACGTGTTGAAAAGCTCTGTAAAGTTCATAACTGCATTTCTGCACCGTACGGTATTGTCTGGAACAGGTCTGAAAACGGGATGCACAGACATAACATTAAACTATATTTTCATGTTACTCCAATATTTAGGAAAGCGACTCCAAACGTTATTATTATTATTATTATTATTATTATTATTATTATTATTATAATTATAAGAAGCTTGGTTTGTTGTGACTAGAATAACTTTAAGGGGAGGTGTGTGTGTGTGTGTGTGTGTTTAATAGTTTGCTCCCTAGGCCTCTACCAAGAAAATAAAAAAAATAATAATAGAGGTCTTAATGGTGGCAAAGAAATGGGGCGAAAGGTAATTATAATCACCAAACAAATGGGGTGAACGTCTTAAAATCTCAAAACTAAATCTATTAAAAACGAACTCTCCTAGTGCATCTACGACACAAACAAACGGACTCGGCTTGTGAATCGATAACCTTGAAGATATCGCCAAGGTACCGGTACTCTAGTTCGGAGATCAACAAAAAGGCATAATTATTATTGCAAGCATCTGGGTTTGATCTTGGGTAGGTTAGATTGCATGGTTTTTGTTCGCTTAACAATAGTATCAAGGGGAGAGTATTGTTTTGTTAGCCTATTTAGTTATATATTCATCAAAATATTAATTCAGTTTCCTCCCTAGACCTTCATCAAGCTTAAGGAATACGCCCAAGACCCCCCTAGGAGATAAATGTATATATATATATATATATATATATATATATATATAAAGTTATATATGGTGAGTTATCTGCTCAACAGGTGGCGTTGTGTGTGTGAGAGTCCGAGTGTAGGGGGTGAGACAGTGAAGCACGGGAACGAGGTGGCTTCAGAGATGGGGTCGTTTCGGGCCATGAGTGAGCACCGTGCCTCATGTGAAGGCAAGATGGCAGGTGCTCGTTGTACTCTACGTGCTTCACATGTCTCACTCCCTAGACTGGAACAAGACCTCACGGGCTTCACTGTTCATTGTAAAGCGGTGAATGTTAAGGCTCTCAGCCTATGCCCGAGAGGAAGTAAGTTGGAATATAGAAAAAAAAAAAAAAAATATATATATATATATATACTGTATATATATACTGTACAGTATATACCGTAGGCCATAATATATATGTGCAGAGCACTACTTACAGATTTGATATGTTTCACCCTCCCCTCCCCCCTCTCCCCCTCTCCTGGTTTTGCCTGTTTTCGCCGATTAGACTTTTGTATAGAATTTCTTATATCTTCTGCGCCGGTGTTTGCAGATAACCAAGATACGAACAACTTTAAGGGGAGGTGGGTCGTTTTTCTGGTCCCCACTTCTTCCTCATACTTAGTCCCATTAGTTTTTCGGCCCATTAGTTTGGCGATTTTAAGACCTTTCTCCCCATTTCTTCTTTGTCAATAATAAGACTTTTCGTGCCATTTAGGTGTCGACTTTTTCCTGGCGAGCGATAACGAGCCTGTAATTGAAGTGAAATCTGCCTACGGCAGGGATTTTTTTTTATCGAAAACATTTCAAATATATCTTTAAGGGTCTTGTTTTTTTTCTTCCAGCTTGATGGAGGTCTAGGGAGGAAACTTAAACAAGTTATAATAAGATACCCGGTACATAAAAGAGGAAATAAATACGCCCATCCCCCCTGAACACCTGGCCAAGACACTTAAGGGGGGTGACCGGCTTTTTGTTATTTCTGTCCTTTTCTCTCTTTCTCTGGCTTGTATCCATTCGGCCCCATTCAGCCAACTATTTTAAGACATTTATCCCCATCTAGGTGTCGATTTCTTCCTGGCGAGCGATAGCGAGCCAGCTTTATATGAAGAAATCCGGCTTCGCCGGAGAAATTTTTCTATCGAAAAATGTAAAAATTTAGCCTGCTGTCTAACAAAAATAAAAAATAAGCTGGCTCGCTACCGCTCACCAGTAAGAAATTGACACCTGGATGGGGATAAACGTCTTAAAACAGTAGGCTGAATGGGGCCAAATGGGTACAAGGCAGAGAAAGACAGAAAAGGACACACCAAACACAGGTCACCCCCCTTAAGTTGAAAGTGGTGTTCCAGATAGCAATAAAACCGCCTTTATGTTCTTTGTTATCGGGGGATGTATTGTATTATGGCTAACTTCAGGCGATTTGGTTAAGCTGAGGAAAGATCTCGCATTATCACAGGTGCAGGAGAGCCGATTCTTAATTCGTGTGAGTTAAAAGATTTAATCTATCATTAGCACAATCTTTATTCCACCATAATTTTCTGTAAACACTAGCTCCTCTAAATCTGTTGTCAGGTGCGTCGATCTTGGGGAGAATGCCTGAGATGATGATATTCCTTGACTTGTTTTTGTAGATGAGAGAGAGAGAGAGAGGTGTGTGACAGAGTGAATGTGTGTGTGTGTCTCTGTATGCGAGTGTGGGTCTCTGGTGTGTGTATGTGCGAGAGTGAATATGTGTGTATGTGTTTTGTGTGTGAGTGAATGTGTACCTTTGTATGTGGGCCTCTGTGGTGTGTGTGTGTGTGTGTGTGTAGCTAGGTAATTGACAAACCTAACTTACAAAACAGGTTCCCTATATATAAATTCAGATGGGAGTGTTTTCAAGGGTGCGGGAGAGGTAGGCTATCAATGTGTTTTGTGGTGGGATAGGCAGGGGTAATTTGTTCGTATATAATGTGTTTCTTATAGCCTATAGCAACGTGCTCTCTTACACACACACACACACACACACACACCTCGTAACCATATACATACTCACACACAAGCTCTCATAATACTACACACACACACACACACACACACACACACACACACACACACACACATATATACACACAAACAACATAGGCTTGCGCGTTCATTCACTCTCACTCTCGTTCATCTCTCTCACACTTTCTATCTCCATCTCACTTACTCTCACTGTCAAACCTGTATATCGAATGTTTAACGTAGGCTAATTTTTCGCCAATATTGATTAGGCAATACATATGGGTTAAATTGCTGTGTGTGTGTGTGTGTAGTGTATCATGTGTACGTGTGCGTATCTCTCTGTGTGCACCCTCTGGAACCACAATGATCCAGACTTATCCAACAAACCCAACACACACCATTGTTATCCAAAACTCACAACCATTTCTGCACTTGACAAATATCGAGTGGCTCTGAAAATCTTGAAAAGCGTAGTATTTGTAGCATTTTTTGTCTTCATATAATACCGGTAGTATTTTTTGGGAACCCTTTTCCTTTGTGCTTAGCCCCATTAGTTTTGATATTTTAAGACGTTCGCTGCATTAGTTTGTCGATTTTAAAACCTTTCACCTCACTTCTTTGTCAATTTTAAGACCTTCAGGTGTTGATATTATCCTGACGAGCGATAGCGACCTTGCCATTTAGGAGGAACCGGCCTTGATGGAGGTCTAGGGAGGAAACTAAATAAATAAATAAGATAAAACAAATAACAAATTAATAAGAATGTCGCCTTAAGGGGGGTGACCTGTTTTTGTTCTGTCCTTTTCTATCTTTCTCTGGCTTGTATCCATTTGGCCCCATTCAGCCTACTGTTTTAAGACGTTTATCCCCATCCAGGTGTCAATTATTTACTGGTGACCGGTAGCGAGCCAGCATTTTTTTTATTTTTGTTTGACAGCAGGCTAAATTTGTAAATTTGTCGATAGAAAAATGTCTCCGGCGAAGCCGGATTTCTTCATATAATGCTGGCTCGCTATCGCTCGCCAGGAAGAAATCGACACCTAGATGGGGATAAACGTCTTAACATAGTTGGCTGAATGGGGCCGAATGGATAGAAGCCAGAGAAAGAGAGAAAAAAAGGACAGAAATAACAAAAAGCAGGTCACCCCCCCTTAAAAATCATAACATATCTGGCGGTGCTGGGTCTTGAAACAAACGTACCGTAGATCGTAATATATGAGAGGAGAGGACAATAGTTGGAGTAATGAAAATAGTTGGAGTAAAGGAGTAAAGAACAATAGTTGGAGTAAAGGAGTAAAGAACAATAGTTGGAGTAAAGGAGTAAAGAACAATAGTTGGAGTAAAGGAGTAAAGAACAATAGTTGGAGTAAAGGAGTAAAGAACAATAGTTGGAGTAAAGGAGTAAAGAACAATAGTTGGAGTAAAGAACAATAGTTGGAGTAAAGGAGTAAAGAACAATAGTTGGAGTAAAGGAGTAAAGAACAATAGTTGGAGTAAAGGAGTAAAGAACAATAGTTGGAGTAAAGGAGTAAAGAACAATAGTTGGGAGTAAAGAACAATAGTTGGAGTAAAGGAGTAAAGAACAATAGTTGGAGTAAAGGAGTAAAGAACAATAGTTGGGAGTAAAGGAGTAAAGAACAATAGTTGGAGTAAAGGAGTAAAGAACAATAGTTGGAGTAAAGGACAATAGTTGGAGTAAAGAACAATAGTTGGAGTAAAGGACAATAGTTGGGAGTAAAGGAGTAAAGAACAATAGTTGGAGTAAAGGAGTAAAGGACAATAGTTGGAGTAAAGGACTATAGCTGACTGGACATATACATACATATGAACAATATATACGGTATATATTACAGTTAGGTCTGTGGTTTTAAGGGGAGGTATTTAGTTTGTTCCCTAGACCTCCATCATGCTTAAAATTACACCCCCTTTATTTATTTTGTATCCCTTTTTATTCATACAAAGACAACCAAATGTTCAGTAGACAACCTGTTATCCACGAGCCAATCAGCATGGCAGGAACGCTACAGGGGAAAAAAGTAAAATATTTGGAATTAGGAAGAAGCTTTCGTACCACACCAGAAGCGCTATGAAAGGCCGCAAGGCGAGCATAATTAACCCTTTGAACCCCGTGACGCTATGCTAAATATGTTCTGGCTATTTTTTTCAGCTTAGGAAGGTCGTGTAGTTGTCTAGAGGCTTAATTGAGATAGTTATTACCCACTTTGACAGCAACATGTCCTTCTAAAGCTGCGTACAATCGTGTAATGTTAGTCAGAATTATATCAAGATGATGCCACTGTACATAGCCTAAGTGAGTGCGGTATAGCAAGAAACATGCATACCGGTATTCCAAAATACATACCGGTATTCCAAATTAGACTGTTACGCAGTGAGTGAGAGAGAGCGAGCGTGTGTGTGTGTGTGTGTGTGTGATAGATAGATAGATAGTGAGTGAGAGTGAGTTGGAGTTAGGTTTGTATAATATCCTTCTGGTCATTGCTTGCGGTCACTCCGTACACACACAAGTCAAGCTTTTTACATTAAGGGATTTCCACTTGAGGGATTTTTTTCTTAGACTCTTTTCTCCCTCATGTTTAGCCCCTTTGTTTTTCTAATTTTAAGACGTTTGCCCCATTATTTTGACGATTTTAAGAACTTTCAACTCATTTCTGTCAATTTTAAGACCTTTCGTGCCATTTAGGTGTCGATTTTATCCTGGCGAGCGATAGCGAGCCTGTAATTTAAGAGGAACCGGCTTTTAGCCGGGAAATTTTTCTATCGAAAAATGTACATATTTATCTTGAAAGGGGTTCAAGGGGGTGTAATCTTAAGCTTGAAGGATATCTAGGGACCAAACTAAATATCTCCCCTTAACACTCGTACACTACCACATTAGTAAGTTTGTTAAGGTGTGTGTGTGTGTGAGAGAGAGAGAGAGAGAGAGCGAGAGAGAGTGAGAGTGAGTTAGGGTTGGGTTTGTATAATATCCTCCTGGTCATTGTATGTGGTCACTCCGTACACACACACAAGTCAAGCTTTTCATTAACACTTGTACACTCCCACAGTAGCAAGTTTGTTAAGGGGAGGTATTTAGTGTGTTCCCTAGGCCTCCATCAAGCTTAAAATTACACCCCCTTGACCCCCTTTCAAGATAAATTTGTACATTTTTCGGTAGAAAAATGTCCCGGCTGAAAGCCGGTTCCTCTTATATTACAGGCTCGCTATCGCTCGCCAGGATAAAATCGACACCTAAATGGCACGAAAGGTCTTAAAATTGACAGAAATGGGTCGAAAGTTCTTAAAATCGTCAAAATAATGGGGCGAACGTCTTAAAATCTCAAAAGCAATGTGGCTAAACATGAGGGAGAAAGAGGTTCAGAAAAAAATCCCTCAAGTAGAAATCTCCTCTTAAGGTGTGTGTGTGAGAGAGAGAGAGAGAGTTAGTGAGTTAGGTGTAAGGTCTATCACAATCATCCTTCCAAAAGTCCTTCCTAAGCTGAATAAAATAGTGTGCTAATAGCCAGCATAAAATATACAGGGTGATTCAGTAACCCTTTTCATAAATTTAATGGCAAATTCGGGAGACAAGAATAAGACTAATTTACTCTATGACCCTTAGGGTGAGTCTTTGATATGATGGAGATATTACACCTTTAAAGTTATCGATAGATAGAAAAGAAAAACATCTAAGGAGTGAGAATGAAAATGTCGTTGCTAACTGGCAGGGTATTAATTATGATGATGGTGATAAATTGCTAATGTTCTTTTGAGCATTGAGACAGCTGCTACCATATGCAACCATTTACATACCACGTGTAAGCAAAGAAACAATCTTTAGATTCATGTACAGATTGATTCAAGATTCATTAAGACGAGCGGAGTATCAAAGCTCAAAGTCGGCAGTCAGATCCCTCCTCCACCACTTACCCCTCTTCCACCACTTACTCCTCCTCCTCTTCCTCTTACTTATCCTCCGCCGCCTGCTTCTCCCCTTGCTACTACTACTACTAATACAATGATTATTAATAATAATGATGATGATAATACAAATACAGTAGTAATGTACCTTTGTAAATTGCGAAACGAACTGCGTCCAGCTACCGTATGCAGCCATTTTGATACCAAGTCTTGGTTACGCTACCCTGCCAGTTAGCAACGACATTTTCATTCTCACTCCTTAGATTGTTTTCTTTTCTATCTATCGATAACTTTAAAGGTGTAATATCTCCATCATATCAAAGACTCACTCTAAGGGTCATAGAGTAAATTAGTCTTATTTTTGTCTCCCGAATTTGCCATTCAATTTATGAAAAGGGTTACTGAATCACCCTGTATAGAAACACGTCCTAATAGTGAGGGTTAACTTACATAAAACGTTGACAGCTGTTGGAAATTATGTATCGACAAATCTTGTCTCTGACCAAAGTAGAATGTGCAGCGTCACTTAGAGGGTGTCGGTGGGACTTTAAGCCATAAAAATAGACGTTAGGTTTGGTTTTTTATTTTATTCATTATTATTATTATTATTATTATTATTATTATTATTATTATTATTATTATTATTATTTATTTTTTAGTTTCATCACTAGACCTCCATCAAGCTTAAAATAACACCCCCTAGACCCACTTTCAAGATAAATTTGTACATTTTTCGGTAGAAAAATGTCCTGGCCGAAGGCCGATTCCTATCTAGAATTACAGGCTCGCTATCGCTCGCCAGGAAAAAATCGATACCTAAATGGCACGAAAGGTCATAATATTGAGAAAGAAATGAGGAGAAAGGTGTTAAAATCGACAAACTAATGGAAGGAACGTCATCAAATCTCAAAACTAATAATTATGCTAAACATGAGGGCAGAAGGAGGTCCAGTGCCTTAAGGGGAGGTATTTAGTTTGTTCCCTAGACCTCCATCAAGCTTCAAATTACACCCCCTTGAGTCCCTTTCAAGATAAATTTGTACATTTTTCGGTAGAAAAATTTCCTGGCCGAAGGCCGGTTCCTCTTAAATTACTGGCTCGCTATCGCTCGCCAGGAAAAAATCGACACCTAAATGGGACGAAAGGTCTTAAAAGTTACATAAATGGGGGTGAAAGATCCGTTCTTAAAATCGTCAAAATAATGGGGCGAAAGTCTTAAAATCTCAAAAGCAATGGGGCTAAACATGAGGGAGAAAGGGATAAAGAAAAAAAATCCCTCAAGTGGAAATCTCCCCTTAAGTCTACCAAATATTATATGCATGTATAGACTTTCCAGTAGACCGATGTGATCTAAAAAAGGTGAAATTAACATTATCAACTATTCTGTAAGTTGCTTTAGACTAGACGAAACTCTATTGTATATATTGGAGACCAGGAATTTCACGCCACATTCCAGTCCATTCCTTAAAAGCACAAGCGAACCATTAAGAAGATTGATGACTAGAGAAGAATGAAGAAAAAACTCACTCACACAAACGCTCTCTCTCTCTCTCCCCCCTCTCTCTCTCTCTCACACACGCACACACACACACTTACTCAACAACATATCTTCATCAGAAGTCTTTTTTAGATACTAACTATTCCTTGTAATTCCTTTTAATTCACTCTTATATACACCCACACACACTCTCTCTCTCAGACACAAACAAACATACACACTCACTCTCTCTCACACACACACACACACACACACACACACATGACCGGTCAGGAACTAGTGTGTGTTTTGTAAGAGCTTAAATGGCGTGTTTTTGTGCAAGTCAAGTTTGATCAAGCCACCAAGTTCCGAGACAAGCGATGGTGGTCTGCAATATTCTCGGTTGTCTTGTTTGTAATAAAAATAGCAAACAAAAACTTAGGGGTGGATGGTTAACTTTTTGGGCGATTTTTGCATGTATTCATTATTTTTCTAGTTTCCTCCCTAGACCTCCATCAAATTAAAAAAAAACATCCATTAGATCCCCCTTCTAGATTAATTTGTACATTTTTCGGTAGACAAATTTCCCGGCCGAAGGCCGGTTCTTCCAACATTACAGGCTCACTATCGTTCGCCAGGCAAAAAATCGACACCTAAATAGCACGAAAGGTCTAAATATTGACGAAGAAATGGGGAGAAAGGTCTTACAATCGACTAACTAATGGGGCAAACATCTTAACATCTGAAAACTATGGGGCTAAGCACGAGGGAGAAAGTGGTCCATAAAACCGGCCCATCTCCCCTTAAATAAAAAAATAATAATACAAACATAAATAAAAATGGGCACATTTTTTCCGACAAACACTAGATTGTAATTATCATGTTATATAGGCCTACTAATTTGTCACTACAACATTAAGTGAATAAAATAAGTTACGGTAATTAAATTGATAGTGTATAATTCAGCTTGAGAAGGACTTAATATGGATTCTATTTATACGATTGCAAAGACAAACTAACTAAATGGATGATTAGGCCTACTTGCGTAAAATTGTAATTATTGGAGATCATAAAAGGAAAAGTTAATTAAAATGAACACCCCTTTTAGCAGCAGACAATCTAGCCAGCAACGTCGTGATATAGCTATAGCAATCTTAAGGGGGGATGGCCCGGTTTTTTGGACCACTTTCTTCCTCACGTTTAGCCTCATTAGTTTTCAGATGTTAAGATGTTTGCCCCATTTGTTAGTCGATTTTAAAACCTTTCGCCCCATTTCTTCGTCAATAATTATACCTTTCGTGCTATTTAGGTGTCGATTTTTCCCTGGTGAACGATAGTGAGCCTGTAATGTTGGAAGAACCGGCCTTCGGCCGAGAAATTTTTCTACCGAAAAAATGTACAAATTAATCTAGAAGGGGGATCTAATGGATGTTTTTTTTTATAAATTTGATGGAGGTCTAGGGAGGAAACTAGAAAAATAATGAATACATGCAAACATCGCCCAAAAAGTGAACCATCCCCCCTTAACCATAATCGCAACAAGATCGAACCACAATAAAACCAGGCAATAGAGCAACACAACATTTTACATACTGGTACAACAAACGAAAAAGAAGATTATTATAAGTACCGGTATATAAGAAAGTGTTTGGGCTCGAATGATTACTATTAGGAATAAGGGAACTAACTTTAATTGAAATATTGCATGACATTTCACAACACACTCTAATGAGTCGATACGCTTAAGTAAAAAATAATGGTTTGGAAATATAGTAAGAAGTTAATTAACAAAAAACACACTGATAGTAAGTAGTAAGTACATAGCCAGCTAAGTCGTGATGTAGCCATAGCAATCTTAGTCATAAACGCAACGAGAGAAAACCACATAAGACCACCCCAACACCATCAAATCAACTCAAATCTCACAGCACAGAACCTTCATCCATCGAGAAAACTGGACGAAGAGAAAGTCTGTTGTGGGAGTTTAACCGCTCTGATATTTACTACTTAAACATTTATGTGGTATTTAGTATATAAGATAATTAACAGCATACAGTTAATATTATGATCATGATAATATTACTCGACAGGGAGTAAATTTAGTACGACAGGAAGCATAACTAAATAGACATAATTGGAACTTTGAGACGATCTGAAATAATAATACAATGGAGTACCTAAAATTGTCCACCGATAAATTTAAAAGATAATTATAGTGTCATAAAAGTTATATAATTATATTAAAGCGTTGTAGAAGATAATCGGTGAAAGAAAAGTGTTGCATATCTATTGCGACTCCAAAGTGGTTAAATCGGCATAAAACTAATACCAAAACAAAATAAACAAAGAAAAAATAGTGTAAAAGTGACAAAAATTATAAAAAAATAACTAAAGATTGAAGACCGATAAAAACTCAAATAAAACATAAGAGGGTAGAGAAAAATAAACAATAATTAATAAAGAGAAACACAGAAGATAAACTACCTCACAAATAATAAAAGTTATAACTAGACAATAACAAATTATAAAGGGCCCCACCATCGCAATGAAAATGGACCTCATAAACCCCCTCTTGAAGTGTGCAGTCGCCGCGAACCAGAGGATGCCGACAGCGGTGGGAGACTGTTATAGAAAGACGCGCTAAAGTCTGTCGTCTTAACCTAGTTCCCAAACCCGTCACACCAGCTGCTTCCTAGACCCCACTCTCACTGCTAACAGGTACGTGATGTTTGTTTGTGTGTGAGTGTGTTTGTGTTTGTTTATGCACACTCTAGGAATTTAATCTCGGCTTAACTTTTCGAAGCTATCTGGAAATTAATTGAATCTGTTCAATACTTCTTTAGCCTACCTTATACGGTAGGCCTATTTACGTTTCGGAGATTTATTTGAAGTTAGAATGTAGTATCTTATTGAACAGTTGTATTAAAGTGTTCAGGCTTCTACATAACTTCTGTTCTTCCACATGGCCTATGGAAATACAATTTCAGAAAGAAATGTTCAGCTTATGAGCAAGATGTTAGACGAACTCTTGATTTTGACTTTACGTGGGGAAAGGTGTGTATGTAAGTCCGTGTGCGTGGGGTAAGGTGTGTATGTATGTCTGTGTGCGTCGGGGAAGGCGTGTGTGTGTGTATGCATCGGTGAGTGTCTCCGTTACGCAAATAGAGTGTGTGTGTATGTGACGGGGAGGGGTGGTTGTTTTGTTTTGCTTTTGACGACGCGTTTCCTGTTTGACATATTGGAGTGTTGCGCAGGTTTGTGTGCGTGGGTTGTTGGCTCTTCGTAATTGGGTTGTTTGTTCATTGCAGCTAGAGGTGTGTGTGTGTGTGTGTGTGTGTGTGTGTGTGTGTGTACTTGGCTATGTGGGTGATTATCATTTTGCTTCAGGGGAGGTTTTTAGTTCGTTCCCTAGAATTCCATCAATCTTAAAATTACACCCCCTAGACCCCCTTTCAAGATAAATTTATACATTTTTCGGTAGACAAATTTCCCGGCTGAAAGCCGGTTCCTCTTAAATTACAGGCTCGCTATCGCTCGCCAGGATAAAATCGACACCTGAATTGCACGAAAGGTCTTCATATGGGGCGAAAGTTTTTAAAATCGCTAAACTAGTGGAGAAACGTTTTATAATATCAAAAGCAATGGGGCTAAACATGAAGGAGAAAGGGGTCAAGAAAAAAATCCCTCAAGTGGAGATCTCCCCTTAACAGATGGCTTATCTTCATATTTATTGACAATATCCGTGCATCAATGAGCGTCTTCATATGTCATGTGAAATTGTAACAGTTTGATGTATTTATATGGACACTTGGAGGTTGATGACCAGTTTATCCAAGGACATTTAAGGGGAGATCTCCACTTGAGGGATTTTTTTCTTGACCCCTTTCTCCCTCATGTTTAGCCCCATTGCTTTTGATATTATAAAACGTTTGCCCCATTAGTTTAGCGATTTTAAGAACTTTCACCCCATATTAAGACCTTTTGTGCAATTCAGGTGTCGATTTTATCCTGGCGAGCGATAGCGAGCCTGTAATTTAAGAGGAACCGGCCTTCGGCCGGGACATTTTTCTACCGAAAAATGTACAAATTTATCTTGAAAGGGACTCAAGGGGGTGTAATTTTAAGCTTGATGGAGGTCTAGGGAACAAACTAAATACCTCCCCTTAATCCAGATAGGGAAATAAGGGACTTCTAAACATCAAGAACATTGTAGAACGGTTGACAAGTGATTGGTATTAACCCTTACAGTAGGTACCGGCGACGTGATTTTTGGTTTTGATTTCGGCTACATTTAGACGATTTTATGAAGCTGCTTAGGAAGGATTTTATATGGTAGCTAAAAGGATTAATTGAGATAGTCTGTCATCCTTCCTAAGCTTAATTGAGATAGTCTGTCATCCTTCCTAAGCTTAATTGAGATAGTCTGTCATCCTTCCTAAGCTTAATTGAGATAGTCTGTCATCCTTCCTAAGCTTAATTGAGATAGTCTGTCATCCTTCCTAAGCTTAATTGAGATAGTCTGTCATCCTTCCTAAGCTTAATTGAGATAGTCTGTCATCCTTCCTAAGCTTAATTGAGATAGTCTGTCATCCTTCCTAATCTTAATTGAGATAGTCTGTCATCCTTCCTAAGCTTAATTGAGATAGTCTGTCATCCTTCCTAAGCTTAATTGAGATAGTCTGTCATCCTTCCTAAGCTTAATTGAGATAGTCTGTCATCCTTCCTAAGCTTAATTGAGATAGTCTGTCATCCTTCCTAAGCTTAATTGAGATAGTCTGTCATCCTTCCTAAGCTTAATTGAGATAGTCTGTCATCCTTCCTAAGCTTAATTGAGATAGTCTGTCATCCTTCCTAAGCTTAATTCAAACCGTCTAATAGTTGCCAGGATATATACTACTACAAAGGATGTCATTGCTACTGAAGGGGTTAAGGGGAGATTTCTACTTGAGGGATTTTTTTTTTCTGGATCTCCCTCATGTTTAACCCCATTGCTTTTCTAATTTTAAGAAGTTTGCCCCATTATTTTGACGATTTTAAGAACTTTCAACCCATTTCTGTCAATTTTAAGACCTTTCGTGCCATTTAGGTGTCGATTTTATCCTGGCGAGCGATAGCGAGCCTGTAATTTAAGACGAACCGGCTTTCAGCCGGGGCATTTTTCTACCGAAAAATGTACAAATTTATCTTGAAAGGGGCTCAAGGGGGTGTAATCTTAAGCTTGATGGATATCTAGGGACCAAACTAAAAACCTCCCCTTAACAAAAGCATAAATACCACCTATTTGATTTCAGCCTCATTTAGACGACTTTATGAAGCTTAGGAAGGATGTATGGGAGCTAAAAGGATTAATGGAGATAGTTTGCAGTCTTTTAATGGTTAGAGGTCCTTCTTACACTTAATAAAACCATCTCATAGTTGCCAGAATATAATGAACGGAACGTCACCGGTACTGAACGGTTTAAATACACAATTCATATTATGTCTTCGTATTATTTTGTAACGTGAGATTCTAATAAAACTACTTAAGGGAGCCCACCTCTCTTTTTTTCTCTTTCTCTCCCTCTCTCTTTGGCTTGTATCCATTCGGCCCCATTCAGCCTACTGTTTTAAGACGTTTACCCCCATCCAGGTGTCAATATTTTCCTGGCGAGCGGTAGCGAGCCAGCATATATATATATATATATATATATATTTGTTTGACAGCAAGCTAAATTTTTAAATTTTTCGATAGAAAAATGTCTCCGGCGAAGCCGGATTTCTCCATACAATGCTGGCTCGCTATCGCTCGCCAGGAAGAAATCGACACCTGGATGGAGATAAACGTCTTAAAACAGTTAGCTGAATGGGGCCGAACGAATACAAGCCAGGGAAAGAGAGAAAAGGAGAGAAAGAAAAAAAAAAGCCGGTGACCCCCCCTTAAGAAGTATGAAAATCCAAGTCCTATATTTGATCACCGTCGATGTTTACGTTGCCTTTGTTGACGGTATAGTCAGGTGGGGTGAAGGTAGTCAGGTCAGTGTTTACGTTGCCTTTGTTGACGGTATAGTCAGGTGGGGTGAAGGTAGTCAGGTCAGTGTTTACGTTGCCTTTGTTGACGGTATAGTCAGGTGGGGTGAAGGTAGTCAGGTCAGTGTTTACGTTGCCTTTGTTGACGGTATAGTCAGGTAGGGTGAAGGTAGTCAGGTCAGTGTTTACGTTGCCTTTGTTGACGGTATAGTCAGGTGGGGTGAAGGTAGTCAGGTCAGTGTTTACGTTGCCTTTGTTGACGGTATAGTCAGGTGGGGTGAAGGTAGTCAGGTCAGTGCAGGTGAATGTTTACGTTGCCTTTGTTGACGGTATAGTCAGGTGGGGTGAAGGTAGTCAGGTCAGTGCAGGTGAATGTCGGTAATTACAACGGCTCCCTTTGTCGTGTGTATAATGTATGTGAAGTGCAGGTTGAATGGTTACTGTACTGTTGGAATGGCTGTGGATGTGAATGTAGTCTGCAACTAGTGTAATCAGCTCGCCCATGCTCATCAGGTGCTAGCCTATTTTCTTATTCTATGTGCATGAAGGAGACAAAATGCAAAACAGCCTGTAACAAGTGTCTCCCCCCCCCCCCAAGGTTGGAAGAGTGCTAGAGAGCTAAAATCAAGGTATGTTAGGGGTACTTTAGGTGTGTTGGAAAGAAATGTGTTGTGCTTGTTAAGTGTAGTGATATTAGTAGGAAGAGGTGTTTGTGAGAGTTAGCGGGATTATTCTGTGTAGGTGAGATACCAATAGAAACAGTGAGGTAAGCCAGACAAATGAAACAGGAGTTCCAGCAACTCCTTATCATATGCCAACGTGGCCTCCCCTGGGTACTACCCTGTTCGATTGGTGCCTACAATATTTCATGTTGCTGAAGGGCAGACTTCAACAACCACATGTACCGGTACCGGTACTGTTATTATGTTTTTCACACCAACCAACTTCACATCTAAACTCAATTAATGAAATCAACAAATACATATGGCACTCCGTGGACTCGAACCCAGGATACTCACATCGAAATTCCGCGCACTATGCATTACCGTACGCTATCAAGACAGTATACTGTAAGTGTTTACTGTATACATGAGACACTGGTCTACCGCAGGCCTAAATATGTCCGTGCTTGCTCAGTATGTATAGGCTATGACAGCGACACCGGTACATAAAACATATCAAACATACATAAAACATACCAAACATACATAACACATACATAAAACATACCAAACTTACATAAAACATACCAAACATACATAAAACATACCAAACATACATAAAACATACCAAACATACATAAAACATACATAAAACATACCAAACATACATAACACATACATAAAACATACCAAACTTACATAAAACATACCAAACATACATAAAACATACCAAACATACATAAAACATACCAAACATACATAAAACATACATAAAACATACATAAAACATACCAAACTTACATAAAACATACCAAACTTACATAAAACATACCAAACTTACATAAAACATACCAAACATACATAACACATACATAAAACATACCAAACTTACATAAAACATACATAAAACATACCAAACTTACATAAAACATACCAAACTTACATAAAACATACATAAAACATACCAAACTTACATAAAACATACATAAAACATACCAAACTTACATAAAACATACCAAACTTACATAAAACATACCAAACATACCAAACTTACATAAAACATACCAAACATACATAACACATACATAAAACATACCAAACTTACATAAAACATACCAAACTTACATAAAACATACATAAAACATACCAAACTTACATAAAACATACCAAACTTACATAAAACATACATAAAACATACCAAACTTACATAAAACATACATAAAACATACCAAACTGACATAAAACATACCAAACTTACATAAAACATACCAAACTTACATAAAACATACCAAACTTACATAAAACATACATAAAACATACCAAACTTACATAAAACATACCAAACTTACATAAAACATACCAAACTTACATAAAACATACATAAAACACACCAAACTTACATAAAACATACCAAACTTGCATAAAACATACCAAACTTACATAAAACATACCAAACTTACATAACATACATAACATACCAACTTACATAAAACATACCAACTTACATAAAACATACATAAACACACCAAACTTACATAAACAACCGTAAAACATACCAAACTTACATAAAACATACATAAAACATACCAAACTTACATAAAACATACCAAACATACATAAAACATACCAAACTTACATAAAACATACCAAACTTACATAAAACATACCAAACTTACATAAAACATACCAAACTTACATAAAACATACCAAACTTACATAAAACATACCAAACTTACATAAAACATACATAAAACATACCAAACTTACATAAAACATACCAAACTTACATAAAACATACCAAACATACATAACACATACATAAAACATACCAAACTTACATAAAACATACATAAAACATACCAAACATACATAACACATACATAAAACATACCAAACTTACATACACATACATAAACATACCAAACTTACATAAAACATACATAAAACATACCAAACATACATAACACATACATAAAACATACCAAACTTACATAAAACATACCAAACTTACATAAAACATACCTTACCTTGAGTTTACCTTGAGTTGTTTCGGCCTCCTCAGCGGCCTCGGCGAGAGTTGCTCCCCCCGAGTATGTTTGATGCAGCAGGATATTCGAGGGGGAAGCTCTCCCCCCCGTGAAGTATGGCTGATCAAGTACCGACTTGAGATGGTTGTCCAAGGCTTTTTTTAATACTTCCGTTGGCACGTCCATCAGGTTTCTCACGTTCTCTGGCATTTTGTTGAAGAGGCTCGGTCCCCTGTTTGTCAACCAGAGTCCCTCAGTGTGCCCAGAGCTCCCCTACACTTTTGGGGTGGGATGTTACAATACCTACCCCCTCTGTCCCTCCAGTTCCATGATATTGTGGTGTGAAGGTTTGGCACTAGACAACTTTCCATGTGTAAATTATCAAGTATCTCTCTCTTCTTCGCTCCAGTGAATATAAGTTAAGAGCCTTCAGCCTATCCCAGTAATGAAGATGTTTTACCGAGCTGATGTGGGACGTGAAACTTCTTTGAATACTCTCTATTTCGTATATTTCCCCGGCTTTGTGTGGAGATGTCGGCACACTGCAATACTCTAGTCGTGGGATCACCAACGATTTGAAAAGTGTTATCATTGGCCGTTCTTCTCGTGTCTTGAAAGTGCCAGTATCCAACCTACAAGTTTCCTCGCCGCTACTGACTTGGCCTGATTATGTTCTTTGAAAGACATGTTTTCTGACATTATTACCCCAAGATCTTTAACCTCTGATTTTCGTGGGATTGGCAGGAGTGACTCTGTTAAGTAGGTTGTGGTTACCGGTACTTTAATCTCTTCATTTCCTCCATACCTTATCAGCTGCAATTTATCTTCGTTAAATTGCATATTGTTTTCTTTGGTCCACCGAAATACAGCGTTCATGTCTGCTTGCAAGATTTCTTTGTCTTCTATTGTGGTTATTCCTAGACTTAGTTTTGTGTCGTCTGCAAATGATGAAACGCTGCTGTGTTGTACATTTGCATCGATATCACTTATTAGTATTAGGAAGAAGTGCCGACACTGTACCCTGGGGAACAGAGCTTTTAACCTCTGAACCTTCTTAAAACATACATTATAACATACACAAAACATACCAAACATACATAAAACATACGGTACCAAACTTACCAAACATACACCAAACATACATACAACATACCAAACATACATAAAACATACGGTACCAAACTTACACAAAACATGCATAAATATACATAACACATACACAATACATACCAGACATACATAAACATACCGGTACATAAAACATACCAAACATACACAAAACATACCAAACATACACAAAACATACATAAAACATACATAAAACATACATATAACATACACAAAACATACCAAACATACATAAAACATACATAAAACATACATATAACATACACCAAACATACATAAAACATACATATAACAAACAAACATACTCACTATAGAACAACAACAAACAGGCTAATTAGATACCTCAAGAAGAAGAATCCCTGTATGAGACACTTCCGCCCACAAACCCCAATCATTACCGCCACAAACCCCAAACATTACCGCTTTGTTACCCCTGAACAAATGAAGGAAAACACCGACTTCCCCCCTCCTTAAGGGAGCCCACCTCGTTTTTGTTCTCTTTCTCTCCTTCTCTCTTTGGCTTGTATCCATTCGGCTCCATTCAGCCTACTGTTTTAAGACGTTTACCCCCATCCAGGTGTCAACATTTTCCTGGCGAGCGGTAGCGTTTCAGCATATATATATGTTTTCTTTGACAGCAAGCTAAATTTGTACATTTTCGATAGAAAAATATCTCTGGCGAAGCCGGATTTCTCCATACAATGCTGGCTCGCTATCGCTCGTCAGGAAGAAATCGACACCTGGATGGGGATAAACGTCTTAAAACAGTTGGCTGAATGGGGTCGAATGGATACAAGCCAGGGAAAGAGAGAAAAGGAGAGAAAGATAAAAAACACCGACTTCCCTCCCCCCCCCCTCCCCCCTCCTTGATATTAATATTCTCACCGGGAACATCTGGCACCATCTCCTTCCCCACAGAAATAATAACAAGAGACGATCGGTAAAGCCTTGAAGACGGCCGGGGATATTATAGATGTGGAGGTCGACTATTAAGGGGAGACAGACCGCTTTACTGGACCCCCTTCTCCTTAATATTTAGCCCCACTAGTTTTGAGATTTTAAGACGTTGGTTCCATTAGTTTGGGAATTTTATGACGTTTCACCCCATTTCTTTGTCAATATTAGGACCCTTCGTGCGATTTAGGTGTCGATTTTTTCCTGGCGAGCGATAGTGGAGGAATCGGCCTTTGGCCGGGAAATTTTTCTACCGAAAAATGTACAAATCTATCTTGAAGGGGGGTCTAGGGGATGTTTTTCTAAGCTTGATGGAGGTCTAGGGCGGAAACTATAAAAGAATATATGAATACATGCAGTAATAGACCGAACAAACAGCCACTATCCCCCTTAACATTCCCAAGCACTTCTTGTGTGGTAGCTCATTAACTCAACGCTGGAGGCTGGCTGCAGGAAACGGAACATTATCTTGAATATACCTGTCATTTGGAAATTGACATGCATTTATTGGGACTCTTTGTTCCAGACTTTGACGGGGACTTGAATCCTATCTTGAATACCCGGTACGTCGTTAACCCTATTAGGTGCAGGGCGGGCCAATTTGGACCCTCCCAGTTTTACTCCATTAGCTTGGAGATTTTAAGACGTTTCATATCATTAGTTTGGCGGTTATATGATGCTTCAACCCAATAAGGTGTCGATTTTTCCTGGGCGAGCGAAAGCGAGCCCGCAATTTGGGAGAAACCGGCCTTTGGCCGGGAAATTTTTCTACCGAAAAATGTACACATTTAGCTTGAAGGGGGTCTGGGGGACGTTTTTTTTAGTTTGGAGAGGCGTTTTTCCAAGTCTAGCGGGTGAACTAAAAACACATTGTTCAAGAATGGCTAAAACAAATAAAACCCTCTAATAATTCAACACAATACCATAATAACCCCCAAGACGTTGCACCAAATAGTGTTAAGCCGATTATTAAGTGACTGTCTTTCTTGGTTACTTTTAATTGATTTACTCGGTACTGATTATACACCTTATTAGGCAATATTGTTGAAGATACGATAACGCATTTCTTTTCGGTTTTCTTGTTATTATTAGACGATGTTATTCAGATTTGGAAGGGTATGTGGAAGCCAGAGAGTTATTTGGAAGGGTATGTGGAAGCCAGAGAGTTATTTGGAAGGGTATGTGGAAGCCAGAGAGTTATTTGGAAGGGTATGTGGAAGCCAGAGAGTTATTTGGAAGGGTATGTGGAAGCCAGAGAGTTATTTGGAAGGGTATGTGGAAGGCAGAGAGTTATTTGGAAGGGTATGTGGAAGCCAGAGAGTTATTTGGAAGGGTATGTGGAAGGCAGAGAGTTATTTGGAAGGGTATGTGGAAGCCAGAGAGTTATTTGGAAGGGTATGTGGAAGCCAGAGAGTTATTTGGAAGGGTATGTGGAAGCCAGAGAGTTATTTGGAAGGGTGGGTATGTGGAAGCCAGAGAGTTATTTGGAAGGGTATGTGGAAGCCAGAGAGTTATTTGGAAGCCAGAGAGTTACGTTATTCGAGATAGTCTTTACCCTTTTAATTCCCACATGCCAAAACTCTTAAATATTTAAACCTCTATCACTCACAAACGACTGGAGTAATCGAGCTAATAAATTATATCTACCATTTGGGAAGGGTCAGCCACGGAATAGGTGTGGGAATGTACAGCCCATTTGTTCTAGCCCAATTTGAGTTAAAGAGTTTAGGAGTTTAGATTTCTGGCCTACTGATAATTAACATGGTGTAGGTAGCCTAATCCATTAACCCCTTCTGTACCAGTGACGTCTTTTATATTTTGTCCGTGCTATATTTAGACGATTTTGTGTATGTTCCGGGAGCCCACCTCGCTTTTTTTCTCTTTCTCTCCCTCTCTCTTTGGCTTTTATCCATTCGGCCCCATTCAGCCTACTGTTTTAAGACGTTTACCCCCATCCAGGTGTCAATATTTTCCTGGCGAACGGTAGCGAGCCAGCATATATATATTTTTGTTTTGACAGCAAGCTAAATTTGTACATTTTTCGATAGAAAAATTTCTCCGGCGAAGCCGGATTTCTCCATACAATGCTGGCTCGCTATCGCTCGCCAGGAAGAAATCGACACCTGGATGAGGATACACGTCTTAAAACAGTTGGCTGAATGGGGCCGAAAGGATACAAGCCAGGGAAAGAGAGAAAAGGAGAGAAAGATAAAAAAAAAGCCGGTGACCCCCCTTAAGAAGGATCTGAGTGAGATAGTTGGAAGCCTGATCATTGCTGGAGGCCCCTTTTAAACTGAATATTATCGTCTAATAGTAACTGAAATACCGATAATACAACATAGTATCATCCCCGGTATTGAAAGGGTTAGCATAACAAGGGACAGGAAATACATACCGTAATTAATATAATTATACATCTATTTGTTTTGTAATGGCTGTCCTGTCATTCACAACCACCAATCATCATAACACATTACAAGGGTTGTAATTATAACCTCCAAACTACATACATATTACTACCGATGACTTAACCCGGAAACCATAACATCCAGTAGCTCTATGCCAGTGGATCTCAACCAGTGGATCTCAACCAGTAGATCTATACCAGTGGATCTCAACCAGTGGATCTCAACCAGATCTATACCAGTGGATCTCAACCAGTAGATCTATACCAGTGGATCTCAACCAGTAGATCTATAGTCCAGTGGATCTCAACCAGTAGATCTATACCAGTGGATCTCAACCAGTAGATCTCACCCAGTAGATCTCACCCAGTAGATCTATACCAGTGGATCTCAACCAGTAGATCTCACCCAGTAGATCTCAATCAGCCAAACAGACCCCCCCCCCCCCTGGCTCTAGATACAGTAAGCTATCGGAGGTCACAGGGGAAGCTAGTAAGGTCACATCTCTTATTATAATTACAGACATTATTATTTATAATTGGCGATGAGGCGTGGCGTGGACGACCGTTACGAAGCCAATATTATGTATTTCCTATTGTGTATCACCATGTATTTCCCGTATATATTATGTAGCATGTATTTCCTATTGTGTATCACCATGTATTTCCTATTGTGTATCACCATGTATTTCCTATTGTGTATCACCATGTATTTCCTATTGTGTATCACCATGTATTTCCTATTGTGTATCACCATGTATTTCCTATTGTGTATCACCATGTATTTCCTATTGTGTATCACCATGTATTTCCTAATCTGTATCACCATCTATTTCTTATATAGCACCATGTATTTCCTATTGTGTGTCACCATGTATTTCCTATTGTGTATCACCATCTATTTCTTATATAGCACCATGTATTTCCTATTGTGTATCAGCATGTATTTCCTATTGTGTATCACCATGTATTTCCTATTGTGTATCAGCATGTATTTCCTATTGTGTATCACCATGTATTTCCTATTGTGTATCAGCATGTATTTCCTATTGTGTATCACCATGTATTTCCTATTGTATATCACCATGTATTTCCTATTGTGTATCACCATGTATTTCCTATTGTGTATCACCATGTATTTCCTATTGTGTATCACCATGTATTTCCTATTGTGTATCACCATGTATTTCCTATTGTGTATCACCATGTATTTCCTATTGTGTATCACCATGTATTTCCTATTGTGTGTCACCATGTATTTCCTATTGTGTATCACCATGTATTTCCTATTGTGTATCACCATGTATTTCCTATTGTGTATCACCATGTATTTCCTATTGTGTATCACCATGTATTTCCTATTGTGTGTCACCATGTATTTCCTATTGTGTATCACCATGTATTTTCTATTGTGTGTCACCATGTATTTCCTATTGTGTGTCACCATGTATTTCCTATTGTGTATCACCATGTATTTCCTATTGTGTATCACCATGTATTTCCTATTGTGTGTGTCACCATGTATTTCCTATTGTGTGTGTCACCATGTATTTCCTATTGTGTGTCACCATGTATTTCCTATTGTGTATCACCATGTATTTCCTATTGTGTGTCACCATGTATTTCCTATTGTGTGTCACCATGTATTTCCTATTGTGTATCACCATGTATTTCCTATTGTGTGTCACCATGTATTTCCTATTGTGTGTCACCATGTATTTCCTATTGTGTATCACCATGTATTTCCTATTATGTGTCACTATGTATTTCCTATATGTGGAGAGTATATACTGTACAGCCCTTAATGTAGGAGGGGGATGGTTTCTGTGGATTTTGGTTAAGGGGGAGGTAGTCGCTTTGACTGCACCTCCTTCTGCCTCATGTTCAGCATGTTAGTTTTGAGATTTTAAGACGTTCGTTCCATTAGTTTGGCGATTATTATTTGCCAATATTAAGACCTATCGTGCCATTTAAGTGTCAATTTTTTCCTTGCGAGCGATAGCGAGCCTGTAATTTAGAAGGAATCGAGCTTCGGCCGGGACATTCTTCTACCGACAAATGTACACATTTATCTTGCAAGGGGGTGTACGGGGTGTTTATTTTTTAAAGTTTGATGGAGGTCAAGCGAGGAAACTCAAAAATACATTAATAAATAAATATATAGACCAAAAAAACAAGCACACTGATGGTAGGTGATTGCATGCATGCTAGGGCGCAAGGGACTGGAGTTCTCGCAAAGGGGCTCCACTTCTGACGCTATTCTCGACTTACAGTGTGCTTGGCTTAAGGGGAGATTTCCACTTGAGGGATTTTTTTTCTTTACCCCTTTCTCCCTCATGTTTAGCCCCATTGCTTTTGAGATTTTAAGACGTTCGCCCCATTAGTTTGGCGATTGTAAGAACTTTCACCCCATTTATGTCACTTTTAAGACCTTTCGTCCCATTTAGGTGTCGATTATTTCCTGGCGAGCGATAGCGAGCCTGAAATTTTAAGAGGAATCGGCCTTCGGCCGGGACATTTTTCTACCGAAAAATGTACAAATTTAACTTGAAGGGGGGTCTAGGGGGTGTTTTTCTAAGCTTGATGGAGGTCTAGCGAAAAAACTAAGAAATAAAGGAATAAAATTTGAATTAATAGAAGAAAAAACAAAACACGGTCCGTCTCCCCTTAATCGAGATATATCGTCTTTAACCTACACTATCACAATCCTGGCTTATCGGGGTACGGGGGTTAAGGGGGAGGTAGTCTCTTTTTCTGGACCCCCTTCGCCCTCATGTTTAGCATATTAGTTTTGCTATTTTAAGACGTTCGTTCCGTTAGTTTGGCGATTTTGAGACCTTTCGCCTCATTTCTTTGTCATTATTAAGACCTTTCGTACCATTTTGGTGTCGATCTTTTCCTGGCGAGAGATAGCGAGCCTGTAGTTTTAGAAGGCCGGGAAATTTTTCTACCGAATTTATTTTGAAATAGGCCCTATCTCTTGAAAGGGGGTCTAGAGGGTGTGTTTTTTTTAAGGGGAGGATTTTAGTTAATTCGCTAGACTTCCATCAAGCTTAACATTACAGCCCCTAGACCCCCTTTCAAGATAAATTTGTACATTTTTCGGTAGAAAAATTTCCCGGCTGAAAGCCGGTTCCTCTTAAATTACAGGCTCGCTATCGCTCGCCAGGATAAAATCGACACCTAAATTGCACGAAAGGTCTTAAAATTTACATAAATGCGTTGAAAGTTCTTAAAATCATCAAAATAATGGGACGAACGTCTTAAAATTAGACAAGCAATGGGGCTAAACATGAGGGAGAAAGGGGTCAAGAAAAAATCCCTCTAGTGGAGATCTCCCCTTAAGCCGGTATCACACGAGCACTTTTTCCCTCAACATTTATCCTCAACACTGGTCTGGCAGCTTGTGAGGTCAACTTTTAAATGAGTTCGGTCACCCATAAGTTCATCCATCATCCGTCTAGATACCGATACCGATACCGATACCGATACCAGTGCAAAATATTCCAGAAATGTTGCCAGAAAAATGTTGATCATCGAATGTTGACTATAAATGCTCTCGTGTGATACCGGCTTTATGAATATGGATGGAAGTGCCGATCGTTAATACTGGTACTGTTGTGTGGTAATAGGCACTCAAGTTCTGGTAATAGGCACTCAAGTTCTGGTAATAGGCACTCAGATTCTGGTAATAGGCACTCAGGTTCTGGTAATAGGCACTCAAGTTCTGGTAATAGGCACTCAAGTTCTGGTAATAGGCACTCAAGTTCTGGTAATAGGCACTCAAGTTCTGGTAATAGGCACTCAAGTTCTGGTAATAGGCACTCAAGTTCTGGTAATAGGCACTCAAGTTCTGGTAATAGGCACTCAAGTTCTCGATTTATAGCCTATGATAAAAACAAAAATATTAATAAATATATATACATTTTATATTTCTTTATGATCATGCGGCCATATCCTTAAAGGGGAGATCTCCACTTGAGGGATTTTTTTCTTGACCCCTTTCTCCCTCATGTTTAACCCCATTGCTTTTGATATTATGAAACGTTTGCCCCATTAGTTTAGCGATTTTAAGAACTTTCACCCCATATTAAGACCTTTCGTGCAATTCAGGTGTCGATTTTATCCTGGCGAGCGATAGCGAGCCTGTAATTTAAGAGGGTGAACCGGCCTTCGGCCGGGAAATTTTTCTACCGAAAAATGTACAAATTTATCTTGGAAGGGACTCAAGGGGGTGTAATTTTAAGGTTGATGGAGGTCTAGGGAACAAACTAAATACCTCCCCTTAACCCTTTGAGGATTATGCTGTTCTTTGGCAGTTTTATTCTTGCTATCATTGGACGATTTTCTACAGCTTTGGAAGGATTTATGGCAATATACTGTATAGGCTAGGGTAAAGCCAACCTCAAGAAACCCTCAAGACTTTCATACACTTCCTAATCTGAATAAAATCACAGCCAGAACAAAGAAAATAAATGCGTTCATCAGATCTTGTAAGGGTTAATATAGAGAAGAAAAGAAGAGTTGATGATGATATCCGCTATTAAATAATGTATACCTTTGTACTCTAATTAAGGTTAATAAATAAGGAGAGAGAGGCTGTATGAATAACAGTACAGGCTGTTCACATCGTTACTGGTTAAGGGGAGGTATTTAGTTTCTTCCCTAGAACTCCATCAAGCTTAAAATTACACCCCCTAGACCCCCTTTCAAGATAAATTTGTACATTTTCGGTAGAAAAATTACAGGCTCGCTATCGCTCGCCAGGAAAAAATCGACACCTAAATGGCACGAAAGGTCACACTGATATTTGGTATTGATAAATACGTTCAATGTAATTGAACGTATTTATCAATACCAAATATCAGTGTGGAATGTTAACCCAAGGCCTTAACCTTGTTAGATGGCTGTAAAGATTTCAAACCATTAATAGTGTATTCATATGAACGACCTGTTGGGTCTATTATTTGTAATTATAATAAAGTTTTAGGAAATCTTTCAGATAATGATATTTTCAATAATAATAAATGCGTGTGTGAAAGAGTCATGGATATGCCAGCTAGCAGACGTGATGCACTAGCAAAGTTCATTAATAGTCCGATATGTCACATATTAACAGGTGATGTAGAACTAGTTAAACATTTTGCAAACAACAAATTAGCGGAGCTATGTCGTAAAGGGTTTAAATTTAGAATAGGGAGTAATAAAGTAACATGGGACATAATTTTAAAAGATATTGTTTTTTCAGTCAATAAATTAAAAGATAAATTGTTAAAAATTGCGAGAGAACTAGAAGCATGGTCTAAATTATTAATTAAGTTAATTAGAAATAAAATTTTCTCGCTTAAAAATGAATTTAATCTTTCAGATTTTATAGACTATAATTATAATAAGCTTAAAGCTGATTTAATAAATTTACATACACATTTTGTAATCACTACAGTAGATAAAGCCAGCAATAATTATAGCTTCACATGTAAGAAATTTTATCTTGAAAACATGAAAAAAGAATTAGGTATTAAGGGTAACATATTACGTAAAAATATTTGCGGTAATTCTGTTTATGAAATTCAAAATAATCTGAATATTGATAACTTAATCGATGAACATACCAAGAAAAATATAACATTTGATATTAATCTTTCTGATAAGAACAAGTGCATTGCAAAATTATACATGTTACCTAAATTTCATAAAAGACCTTATAAATATCGCTTTATTGCCGGAGCAAAATTTGCTACCACTAAAACTCTCTCAGAACAAGTCGTAAATTGCTTAAAATATATTAAAAGTACTCATAAAAGATATTGTAATACCATCATGAGAAGAACTGGCATTAACTATTATTGGAGTGTTGACAATTCGTTAGAAGTTATTGATAAAATAAATACCATGCCGAAAGTTACCTCGGTACATAGCTTCGACTTTTCAACTTTGTATACCAATTTGCCTTTAGATTTAGTATATTCAGAGCTTTGCTTTATTATAGATTTGCACTTTGACAGGTTCGTTAGGAATGGTAATTATTTCATAAATGTTTATAGATATTTTAATAATGCATCACTTAGCTCTACTCCCACTAGTTCTGTATATTTTGATAGAACTAAACTTAAAGATGCCCTTAAATTCCTCCTTTTCAATACTTATGTTAGATTCGGGCCGTACATTTTCAAACAAATATTAGGAATTCCTATGGGTGGAAATGCTAGCCCTTTAATTGCAGACTTATTCTTGCTTGCTTTAGAATTTAAATATATAAAAGACTTAGTTGACAGTAGCAAGAAAAATAAAATCCCAGAAAAATTAGCACTTGCTAAATTGTTAAGTAATAATAGTAGATATATTGATGATATTCTCGTTTGCAATTTGTTAAATTTTAATCAAGTTGCTAAACTTATTTACCCTAATTCTATTCCCCTCACACAATGTAACGTAAATTATAAAGTTGAAAATTTTCTTGATATAAATATAGAGATTGTTAATGAACAGTGCATACTTAAAGTATATCACAAAGTTGATGATTTTAATTTTAACGTAATAAACTTTCCTTTCCCTAGTAGTAATATCGATAGTAAAATAACTTATAATTGTTTTTATTCCCAATTAATAAGATTTTGTAAAATCTGCACTAAAGTAGATGACTTTTGGGCTAGAGCTAGGTTACTATACAGACTCTTAGTGGACAGAGGTTTTGAGGCAAGTAAATTGTTCCATAAATTTAATCTTTTTAGGGTCAATTATTGTGACTGTATTCTAAAATTTGACATCAATAATTTTAATCAAGCATTTTTAACTTGAAGTTTCTTGTATAACCTCTGCTTACTTTTTGTCTGTATTTATTGTTTTTTGTCTGTATTTATTGTTTATCTTTTTCTTTTTCTATTATTAACATTAATATTGATGATTTTTTAAATTTATTGTTCTTGTTAAAAGAGTACTCTTTGTTTAAATCTGTTGTTACTTCATATTTTGCAATTATTTGTCTTTATATTATATGTATTCATTGTCGATAGTATCAATTGCTTACTTTTGCGATTTCCTTAGTTTATTTGTGCTATAAATGTAGGTTATTTGTAGGGTAGTTATTGATAGGGGTCACTTGAGGCATGCTATGCTTACAGGTACCTACCCGATAGCACTATCGTTAGTGAGTGCTGTACTGTATTTTATATATTATTTTGTAATAGTATAGATATCTTATCAATATTTGTATTTTGTACTATTATTAATGTCTTGTCATGTTGCAAATTTGATTTTAAATAATATTTTGACATTTAACATGTAGTTTCTTTATTCATGCAGAGTTTAGTAAAATTTGCCAGAACGTCCCGGACTTCCCAAACTTGACTACTTCCTTTAACGTGACGATAGTGCGTTGTTATATGTGCGATTAGTTTGCTTGGGAAACAGATTAACTTGCTCATGTAATAATGTACACCCTATGTGGTGGATTGTGTTCTTTTATTTAATAATTTTCATTTTAGTAAGCGTTGTTTCCACATAGCGATTTTGATAATTTAATTTGACTTTATATTGTCCTTGTCCCAATTTTGGTTTGTTTAGTTTGCAAGTTTTACATTTTAATTGACAAAAATGGGGCGAAAGTTCTTAAAATCGCCAAACTAAAGGGGGCGAGCGTCTTAAAATCTAAAAAGCAATGGGGCTAAACATGAGAGAGAAAGGGGTCCAGAAAAAAATGCCTCAAGTGGAAATCTCCCCTTAAATGGTGATAGAGATTATTTATGGCTTGTAACGGGAGGGAATGGTGGGGTGTGTGTGTGTGCTGTCATGGGCATAGGTTAATGTATTATATATTGTCTCTCTCACTCTCACACACACACACACACACACACACACACACACACACACACACACACACACACACACACACACACACACACACACACACACACACACACTTTCTCTCTCTCTCTCTCTCTCTCTCTCTCTCTCTCTCTCTCTCTCTCTCTCTCTCTCTCTCTCAACTATCCATTTCCATTCCTAGAGGTAGAATATAGCGAAAAAATACGTCATGGTGCTGAAGGGATGAAAGACATACACTGCAACAACGAAATACTAAGTGTTGGGGATAGCATGTATACATTTAGCTCGAAGGGGGTCTGGAGTGGACATTATATAGTTTGAAGCAAGTCTGGGAAGGCGTTTTGGTTAGCCTAGGGGACAAACTAAAGACATTGCTCATAAATGGCAAACGCAAGCAAAATCCTCAAACCAAATATCCTACCAACCCCCAGGACATCGGACCACATTGCGTTAAGGGAGCCCACCTCGCTTTTGTCTCTCTCTCTCTCTCTTTGGCTTGTATCCATTCGGCCCATTCAGCCTACTGTTTTAAGACGTTTACCCTCATCCAAGTGTCAATATTTTCTTGGCGAGCGGTAGCGAGCCAGCATATATATATTTTGGTTTTGACAGCAAGCTAAATTTGTACATTTTTCTATCGAAAAATGTCTCCGGCGAAGCTGGATTTCTCCATACAATGCTGGCTCGCTATCGCCCGTCAGGAAGATATCGACACCTGGATGAGGATAAACGTCTTAAAACAGTTGGCTGAATGGGGCCGAATGGATACAAGCCAAAGAGAGAGGGAGAGAAAGAGAAAAAGCGAGGTGGGCTCGTTTAACGCAATGTGGCCCGAGAAAAGGAGAGAAAGATAAAAAAGAAAAGCCTGTGACCCCCCGTTAAGTAGTATAAGTACCGGTAACGGATGTAACAGAGGGGGAGATGTTAACGTAATAGCCTAGATATAAATAGTTTGTAAGAGAGGTGATGAATGCCTTAACGGTGTGTGGGGTGTGTGTGTTTACGTAATTGCGCTGACATAATAACGGTACAAGACTAGAATAACGTTGGCCTATATGGTAACTTTAATGTGTATAGGTTTAAAGGGGTCACTTTTTTTTTTCTTTTTCTCTCTTTCTATGGCTTGTATCCATTCGGCCCCATTCAGCCAACTGTTTTAAGACGTTTATCCCCATCCATGTGTCGATTTCTTCCTGGCGAGCGATAGCGAGCCAGCATTGTATGGAGAAATCCCACTTCACCGGAGACATTTTCTATCGAAAAATGTACAAATTTAGCTTGCTGTAAAATATATATATATATATACTGGCTCGCTACCGCTCGCCAGGAAAATATTGACACCTGGATGGGGGTAAACGTCTTAAAACAGTAGGCTGAATGGGGCCGAATGGATTCAAGCCAAAGAGAGAGGGAGAGAAAGAGAAAAAAAAAAGCGAGGTGGGCTCCCTTAACGTAATACAGCCTAGATATAAACAGTTTGTAAGAGAGGTGATGAATGCCGTAACGGTGTGGGTGTGTGTGTGAGTGTGTGGGTGGGTGGGTGGGTGTGGGTGTGTTTACGTAATGACGCTGACATAATAACGGTACACAAGAATAGAATAACGTTGGCCTATATGACAAATTCTATGTCTACCGTTATAATATGTTTAAGGACAGCTAACGTGATTCGGAGTATGTAATCGAGTGTTATATGGTTCCTACCTACATTGATTACATAACAGTTAAACCCTGCCTTTGTTCCTTCAAAATATGTAGTGAAATTTACTTTGAATCTGGACATGTTTCCCTTTTTCCGTTTATATATATATATATATATATATATATATATTGTTGTAGGTAATAAATTTGTGGATAGCAACTCCAAGGAAGTGAATTCCAGAGAGTATAGACTATTTAAGGATTAATGAATTTTGATAAGAGGAAGTTCTGCTTTGTGGAGGGGAGAGTGTGAATTCATGGGCATTTCCAGCTGACCTAGTTCCGCGGGGAAAGATGCGGAGAGGTGGTACATTGAAACAAGTGCCTCAGAACATTTACCGTGAAGATACATATAGAGTAATGCAAGGGATTCAACATCTCTTCCTATGAATAGCGGAAGAAGATCCTCGCTTTTTTCTCTTTCTCTTCCTCTCTCTTTGGCTTGTATCCATTCGACCCCATTCAGCCTTCTGTTTTAAGACGTTTACCCCCATCCAGGTGTCAATATTTTCCTGGCGAGCGGAAGCGAGCCAGCATAATATACAGTACGGTATATTTTTTTTTTTACAGCAAGCTAAATTTTTACATTTTTCGATAGAACAATTTCTCCGGCGAAGCCGGATTTCTCCAAACAATGCTGGCTCGCAATCGCTCGCCAGGAAGAAATCGACACCTAGATGGGGATAAACGTCTTAAAACAGTTGGCTGAATGGGGCCGAATGGATACAAGCCAGGGAAAGAAAGAAAAGGAGAGAACGATAAAAAAAAACGGTGACCCCTCTTAATCTGATTGCTTTATTACGCATTCTGTGCAACTGCCTCAATGCAACCACTCCCACATCCAATTCACAAGGGTGATCAGTATTCCTTGTGAGAACGATCATGACTTTATATATATGATAGAGTTAACGTGTTTGGAAAGGGTTATCAGGAGAGAGAGAGTGTGTGTGTGTGTGTGTGTGTGTGTGAGGGAGAGGAAGGGTGAAAGAGAGTTGAAGTTAAGGGAGCCCACCTCGCTTTTTGTTCTCTTTCTCTCACTCTCTCTTTGGATTGTATCCATTCGGCCCCATTCAGCCTACTGTTTTAAGACGTTTACCGCCATCCAGGTGTCAATATTTTCCTGGCGAGCGGTAGCGAGCCAGCATATATATATTTTTGTTTTGACAGCAAGCTAAATTTGTACATTTTTTGATAGAAAAATTTCTCCGGCGAAGCCGGATTTCTCAATACAATGCTGGCTCGCTATCGCTCGCCAGGAAGAAATCGACACCTGGATGGGGATAAACATCTTAAAACAATTGGATGAATGGGGTCGAATGGATACAAGCCAGGGAAAGAGAGAAGAGGAGAGAAAGACAAAAGAAGCCGGTGACCCCCCTTAATGGCTTGTCTTTCTTGCCTGTATAAATGTGTATATGTATATCTAATAACAGGCCTAGTACACACAATAACAGACATAGTAGAACAATAACAGACACGCCCGTATAATAACAGCTATAACACACATAACAGTATATATAACAATCATAACAGAAGACAAATGTGTACGGGTAAGGTGTTATTTGGGAAGTATGTGTCCTCGCTATCACACACACACACACACACACGCATACATACATATACACTCACACATACACCACACATATACACACACACACACACACATACACATACACACACACACACATGCTGTTAATGTTATTCGATATTACCTTGTGGTGTATACAGACAAGGCTATAGGTCTCTCTCTCTCTCTCTCTCTCTCTCTCTCTCTCTCGATGTGTCTGTTTGTCTAGATATATGTCTGTCGGTCTCTATTTAGTACCATAATGACTTTACTCATATATTTTGTTCGCATTTCGGAAGCATATTATTATTGATTGTTATAGCTATGGAAATATTCTTAAATGTTTCCAAGTAAGCACTATTATATTGTGTACCTATTCTGTTACTATTCATTCGGACTTCATTAAGGGGATATTTGTATATATATTATAATTTATTTAGTTTCCTCCCTAGATTTCGATGAACCTTAAAAATTCCCCCCCCCCCCCCAAGACCCTGCTTTAAGATAAATTTGTGCATTTTGCAGTAGCAAAATTCCCCGGCCGAAGCCTTTTTTTCTCTTAAATTGCCGGCTTATTAACGCTCACAAGGAAATCAATCGACTGTAATGGCACGAAAGGTCTTAAAATCGCCAAACTAATGGGTCAAATGTCTTAAATTATCAATACTAACATGGGTAAATATGAGGGAGAAGAGGGTCCAGAACGATTAACTTCTTTTATATGTATTTTTGTATGTAGTTACTTCATCTTTGTGCAATATAGGTGAATTTTCAAGAATCCTGACGCTAGTTTCCACATCCCCCTCCTCTCCGTGACGTGGTGGATTCTTAGTTCTTTGTTGACATCAGAGGGGGAGAGAGAGAGAGAGAGAGAGAGAGAGAGAGAGAGAGAGAGAGAGAGAGAGAGAGAGAGAAAAATTGAGTTTAAGATATAATTTTCTGGTCTGATGCATTATTCTCTATTTATCTATCCATCAATTTTTCTATCTATTTATCTGTCTATCTGCTTATCAGGCCATTGAATAGTATCATTGTATCTATCAAGCAGTATCCTTGGGCAATTATAATCTCATCTATCAATCTATTATATTTCTCTTAAGGGGAGGTTTTTAGTGTGTTTCTCAGACTTCCATCAAGCTTGAAATTAGACCCCCTTGACTCCCTTTCAAGATAAATTTGTAAATTTTTCGGTAGAAAAATATCCCGGCTGAAAGCCGGTTCCTCTTAAATTACAGGCTCGCTATCGGTCGCCAGGATAAAATCGACACCTAAATGGCATGAAAGGTCTTAAAATTGACAGAAATGGGTTGAAAGTCCTTAAAATCGTCAAAATAATGGGGCAAACGTCTTAAAATTAGAAAAACAATGGGGCTAAGCATGAGGGAGAAAGGGGTCAAGAAAAAAATTCCTCAAGTGGATATCTCCCCTTAATGTATCTACAGATTTCTAGATACGATGACGCATTTCATTTTTGTTTCTGGCTATTATTAGACGATATTTTTGTTTCTGGCTATTATTAGACGATATTTTTGTTTCTGGCTATTATTAGACGATATTTTTGTTTCTGGCTATTATTAGACGATATTTTTGTTTCTGGCTATTATTAGACGATATTTTTGTTTCTGGCTATTATTAGACGATATTTTTGTTTCTGGCTATTATTAGACGATATTTTTGTTTCTGGCTATTATTAGACGATATTTTTGTTTCTGGCTATTATTAGACGATATTTTTTGTTTCTGGCTATTATTAGACGATATTTTTGTTTCTGGCTATTATTAGACGATATTTTTTGTTTCTGGCTATTATTAGACGATATTTTTGTTTCTGGCTATTATTAGACGATATTTTTTGTTTCTGGCTATTATTAGACGATATTTTTGTTTCTGGCTATTATTAGACGATATTTTTCAGATAGTGAAGGGTATATTATGGAAGTCAGAGGGTTAAATGAGATAGTCTTTACCCTTTGAATTCCCACAGATCCTTCCTAAGCTTCATAATATCGTCTAATGATAGCCACTTTAAATACATATGTTTTAGGAGGATTTTTTTCTGCCGCCCTTCTCCCTCATGTTCAACCCCATTAGTTTTGAGATATTAAGACGCTAACCCCATTAGTTTGGCGAATTTAAGACCCTTCGCCTCATTTCTTTATCAATATTAAAACCTTTAATGCCATTTAAGTGTCGATTTTTTTCTTTTTTTGGTCAGCGATAACGAACCTGTATTTTAGTAGGAACCGGCGTTAGTTAGGCCGTAACTATCATTCTTGCGAAACATTTACGAACTATTCTCGAAGGAGGGTTTTGGGGGTTTGTTTTTGTTGTTGTAAGCGTGAAAAAAAAAAAAAAAAAAAAAAGGGAAGATCCTTCACTATTTGGTCTATTATTTAATTAATTTATTATTTTTCTAGTTTCCTTGCTAGACCTCCATGAAGCTAAGTAAGACTCCCCCTAGACCCCCTTTCAAGATAAATGTGTACATTTTTCGGTAGAAAAATTTCCTGGCCGAAGGCCGGTTCCTCTTAAATTACAGGCTCGCTATCGCTCGCCAGGGAAAAATCGACTCCTAATTGGCAGAAAAGGTCTTAAAATTGACATAAATGGTGCGAAAATTAATAACATCTCCAAACTAATGGGGCTAAAGATGAGGGAGAACCTCTCCTTAACTTTAGCTATCTTTCGTAGTAATTGCAACAGCGGAGTTAGAAGTAATCCTTTCTATTAACATTATCTTTACTCTCTCTCTCTCTTTACATTACTCTCTCTCTATTAACATTATCTTTACTATCTCTATTTACATTATCTTTACTCTCTCTCTATTTACATTATCTTTACTCTCTCTCTATTAACATTATCTTTACTCTCTCTCTACTTACATTATCTTTACTCTCTCTATTAACATTATCTTTACTATCTCTATTTACATTATCTTTACCATCTATATTTACATTATCTTTACTCTTTCTATTTACATTATCTTTACTCTCTCTATTTACATTATCTTTACTCTCTCTATTAACATTATCTTTACTATCTCTATTTACATTATCTTTACCATCTATATTTACATTATCTTTACTCTTTCTATTTACATTATCTTTACTCTCTCTATTTACATTATCTTTACTCTCTCTATTAACATTATCTTTACTATCTCTATTTACATTATCTTTACCATCTATATTTACATTATCTTTACTCTTTCTATTTACATTATCTTTACTCTCTCTATTTACATTATCTTTACTCTCTCTATTTACATTATCTTTACTCTTTCTATTTACATTATCTTTACTCTCTCTATTTACATTATCTTTACTCTCTATTTACATTATCTTTACTCTCTATTTACATTATCTTTACTCTCTATTTACATTATCTTTACTATCTCTATTAACATTATCTTTACTATCTCTATTTACATTATCTTTACCATCTATATTTACATTATCTTTACTCTTTCTATTTACATTATCTTTACTCTCTCTATTTACATTCACTTTACTCTTTCTATTTACATTATCTTAATCTCTCTATTTACATTATCTTTACTCTCTCTCTATTAACATTATCTTTACTCTCTCTATTTACATTATCTTTACTCTCTTTCTCTTTACATTATTTTTACTCTCTCTATTTACATTATCTTTACTCTCTCTCTTTACATTAGCTTTACTCTCTCTCTATACATTATCTTTACTCTCTCTATTTACATTATCTTTACTCTCTCTATTTACATTATCTTTACTCTCTATTTACATTATCTTTACGCTCCCTATTTACATTATCTTTACTCTCTATTTACATTATCTTTACTCTCTCTCTATTAACATTATCTTTACTCTCTCTATTTACATTATCTTTACTATCTCTCTATTTACATTATCTTTACTCTCTCTATTTACATTATCTTTACTCTCTCTCTATTTACATTATCTTTACTCTCTATTTACATTATCTTTACTATCTCTATTTACATTATCTTTACTATCTCTATTTACATTATCTTTACTATCTCTATTTACATTATCTTTACTATATCTATTCATCTATAATTCATTCCATAAAGTACATCTGCCTTACCTTCAATAGATCTTTCGTAGTGATTTCAACAGTGGAGTAAGAAGTAATCCTTTCGACATTCTTAACTCGCATCATCACACACACAGAATACAGGCTTACATGTGGGTGTGTGTGGGTGTGTCTGTGTGTGAGTATGTGTACGTGTGTGTGTTCACGCGCCTTACATGAAATATTTAATTATATATTGGATTTGTTAATGACCTCAGTGATTTGGTTGAATAGTTTAGCCTTGAAAACTCGTGGCAATAATTCACTGGAAACATCATGAGTAAGGATTCACGGCTAAATATGTCCAATGAAGCAATATATTAGCGAAGTTATAATATTGATAGAAACGACGATATCTAAGTCTTATACATTTGGTTAAGGGGGGTCACCGTTTTGTTTTATCTTTCTCTCCTGTTCTCTCTTTCCCTGGCTTGTATCCATTCGGCCCCATTCAGCCAACTGTTTTAAGACGTTTATCCCCATCCAGGTGTCGATTTCTTCCTGGCGAGCGATAGCGAGCCAGCATTGTATGGAGAAATCCGGCTTCGCCGGAGACATTTTTCTACCGAAAAATGTACAAATTTAGCTTGCTGTCAAAAACAAAAATATATACAGTATATGCTGGCTCGCTACCGCTCGCCAGGAAAATATTAACACCTGAATGGGGGTAAACGTCTTAAAACAGTAGGCTGAATGGGGCCGAATGGATACAAGCCAAAGAGAGAGGGAGAGAAAGAGATAAAAAAGCGAGGTGGGCTCCCTTAAAGAGCATAATTATATGTTGATAGAAGTTACGTCTGCATGTACCGTGGTTAGAGATCTCGTTCACAATGTTATCAGCTAATATAAGACGACATAATTATTTTTGCCCACTTCTAGGTAAAAATAGTGGATTTAAAGCTACACCTATTTAGCTTCAGAGATAGTGCAACTACCGGTACCACTGTTGTTATACATCAGATAATATAGAACCAACTAGTTGCAGCTATTGTTACCACTATTTAGTGATACAAATATACAATTTCTTTCAAACATAACATGATATATTATGTTGGGTTCTCCCTAATTCGATGTATATACTATTAATTTACATATTAATTTACATATTAATTTACATATTAATTTACATATTAATTTACATATTAATTTACATATTAATTTACATATTCGATTTGCACACTTTGGTTCTCACTTTGTTCGCTACTTTCTTAGTCTTTTTATATTTATGTATTATCCTTGTTTATATGTTTATAAAATTAAGCAAACATTTTATATATTTTCCTTATATTCTTCACAACCTTAACTTTTCGTTACTGAGTAGCGAAAAACATTTTGAAATCCTCTAAATTGTATCTTAGCTAAGTATTTTTTTTTATCTTAGCTAAGTAATTCGCTATTGTCGCTAATCGGTACTGGTAGTGTCAATTATAATTTGCTATAAACAAATAACTCCGCAACGTGATGATGCTACTATAGTGCCTTCATTATAGGTAGGCCAAAACGTGGAGCTGCTAACCTCTGTAACTCAAAAAGGGCCGGAGCAAAAGGGTTGTCATTTTCCCCACCTTTTCCCTGGGTGACACCTCCCAAATTTTAGAATTATTGCCTCGATTGCTCTAGTCGTTTTTGAGTTACAGAGGTTAGTAGTAATTAGTTCGTTAAAATAGGACTTCAGAGACTATCAACCCTTCAGGATTATTAAGCCAGTACACTGTAAGTCAAGAAGAGCGCCAGGACTGGAGCCCCCTTTCGAGAACTCCAGTCCCTTGTTTGTAATAACGAGTTTTGTCCAACGTATGATGAATAGACTGCTGCAGCTGCGATACGCCCAGCCCAGCACAAAGTAATAAATCAAAGCTGCAGACTATATCCTAATTAACTCCTTGAGGATCTAAGACGCAAATAGTTTCTATATTTCTGTATCTTTTATAATTATTAGGCTATTTTTATTCTTATTATGAAGGGTATATGGAAGTCAGAGGTTTAATTGAGATAGCCTTTACCCTTTTATTTCCTACAGGTCATTCGTAAGCTGTTTAAAATCGTCTAATGATAGCCAGAATAAATTGACAAAACGCGTCATAAATTTGAGGAGAGTAACGAAGAGTGTTAATGTAGACTAATGGGTGTTAACGGCCTTTATATGAGGGTCATTAAGTGTGTGTAAGTGATTAAGGGGAGGTATTTAGTTTGTTCCCTACGTTTTCATCAAGCTTAAAATTACACCCCCTAGACCCCCTTTCAAGATAAATTTGTACATTTTTCGGTAGAAAAATGTCCCGGCCGGAGGCCGGTTGCTCTTAAATTACAGGCTCGCTATCGCTCGCCAGGAAAAAATCGACACCTTAACGGCACGAAAGGTCTTAATATGGGGTGAAAGTTCTTAAAATCGCTAAACTAATGGGGCAAACGTTTTATAATATCAAAAGCAATGGGGCTAAACATGAGGGAGAAAGGGGTCAAGAAAAAAATCCCTCAAGTGGAGATCTCCCCTTAAGCCAGCCTCAGTACACCATGTTCCCCACCTCTTACCCCTCCCCCTCTTTCCCTTTCCCCTCCTCCCCATATCCTCCCTCTTTCTTCCTCCCCTCACCCTTCCCCATCTTTTGTCCGCCTCTTCCCCTCCTCTCCTCACCCCTTCCCCTCCTTCCCATATCCCCCTCTTTCTTCCTTCCCTCACCCCTTCCCCTCCTTCCCATATCCCCCTCTTTCTTCCTTCCCTCACCCCTTCTCCTCCTTCCCATATCCCCCTCTTTCTTCCTTCCCTCACCCCTTCCCCTCCTCCCCATATCCCCCTCTTTCTTCCTCCCCTCACCCTTCCCCCTTTTTTCTCCTCCCTCTCCTCCCTTCCCCTCCCCCGACTCTTGCTGTACCGTAGGTGTTGTAATGGTCACTCTAACATTACACAAACCCAGTAACGTGTAGATAATGGCCTAACCTGTGTAAATAACGCCGTCACGTGTAAATAACAGTGTGTGTGTGTGTGTGTGTGTGTGTGTGTGTGTGTGTGTGTGTGTGTGTGTGTGTGTGTGTGTGTGTAATATTGTCATGTGAAGATAATAGGCTAGGGGAGGTGTGGCAGAGTGGTCTTGCCACTGGACTGGTAATCCAGTGGACCCGGGTTCGAATCCCAATATGTCAATGGGAAGATATTACTGGGATGGAATTTGTGCGGTACCGTACCTAGTTTCAGTGCATTACCACAGCACACCGTAATGCCAAAACAAAATACCCTCATTGTTCCCTGATTAAATAGCATTGTATGAATATTCCCATAGGCTATTCAAAATATGTTACAGGGGGGCAATGCCTAGTGAGTTAATTGCTCAATAGGTGGCGTTCTGAGAGTGAGGGTCCGAGTCTGGGGAATGAGACTGTGAAGCACGGAGGCGAAGCGGCTTCAGAGATGGAGTTGCTTCGAGCCGGGGTGCTTCGCATGTCTCACTCCCTAGAGTGGAACAAGACCTCACGGGCCTCACCGTGTTCAGAGCGGTGTAGTGTAAAGGCTCTCAGCCTATGCCCGAGAGGGAGTAGTTGGAATATAGAAAACAAAATATATAACGATACCGGTATATGAATTGGTAGCCTAAATATGGGTATCACGTGAAAATATTGGACTAAAGAGTGTTAATAACTATGAATGTTTTGGCTAGTATTGAAGGGAGAGTATTTCTATGGGCCCCCTTCTCCCTCATGTTTAGCCCCATTAGTTATGAGATTTTAAGACATTCACCCCATTATTTTGGCGATTTTAAGACTGCGCCTCATATTTGTCAATTTTAAGAACTTTCGTGCCAATTTGGTGTCGATATACTCCTGGCGAGCGAAAGCGAGCCTGCAATTTAGAACAGGGTCCAGAGAATATAGTCCCTTAACCAGAGAGAAACCCTTTAGGCCTAATCCAGTTCAATATCCTACCTTTGACCCCATATGTTTCAAGTTTACTTAGCAATCCCTGATTTAGAAGGAGCCGATATTTGGCCGGTTCCGACTATTGAACAGGTGTACAGTATATCGAAGAGAGGTCTTGGGATATACTATATATATATATATATATATATATATATATATATATATATATATATATATATATATATATATATATATATATATATATATATATATATATATATATATATATATATATATATATATATATATATATATATATACCGGTATACCGGTATATATAATAAATATATAAATAAGTGAATAAACCTCCATCCAGCCTTAAAAAACACCCCCAAGGCCGCTCTTCCAGATATATTGTACAATTTATTTCGAAGGCCGATTCTTCTTAAATTACAGGTTCGCTATCACTCGCTAGGAACAAATTTGACACCTAAATGGGACGCTAGATCGTAATATTGACAATGAAATGGGGCGAATGGCCATAAAATCGCTATAGTAGTGGGGTGAATGTCTTAAAATATCAAAGCTAATGGTGTTAAACATGAGGGAGAAGGGAGTTCCGAAACCCTCCGCCTTAAGAATAGCTTAATCTGCTTACCGGTACCTATTTATGTAGAGGAGGGTACAGTCGGCCAAATAAGTGATGTCGCGGCACCAAGTATATTTCGATCAATAATTGGTATCAGCACTATCTATAAGCCTTAATTCATCGATTCGAATAAGATATAAAAACATATTCCTATCTTTACACACCATATTCAGCATCTGACATACATTAAATTAATACAGCAAACAGCGAGCAAAATGTAGGCGAATGGCAGTGAAGTCACGACTTATTGTCATGTCTCAGCTGTTATAACATTTGGCTCTCTCTGTGCTGTATTAATGTCTGTCAGATGTTAAATAGGGTGGGTAAATGTAGGAACATGTTTGTATGTGTCACTCGAAACGAATAAATCAAGTTTTAGATATTGCTTATACCAATTATTGATGAAAACATACTTGGTACCGAGACATCACATATTTGGCCAACTGTACAGTCACTCATAAACATTCGTGGACCTTACCTATTTCTAATTATTGTGGAGGTACGGTATATCTCTAGAAACGAATTTATGAATATAATATTCTTTACTTCAACTACAAAACTATTTATCCTATTTAATTGAAAAGCAAGTTCCATCCAAAAATCAATCCACATAGTTATAATTGCATAAAGAAATACATATGGAGGTCCACACATTTGTATAAGTGGCTGTACGTGAAGTTTAGTGTGCAACTGTGCTCTACGAAGACACACACAATGACGACACAGTTTGTAGAGTTTGTTAACCACTTGGCGGAACAAAAGGCGTCTGTTCTGTTGCTGTGTTTGTTTGTGTATATGCATGTGGGAGGAGGCGGTGTGTATTGTGTGTGTGTGTGTGTGTATGCGGTGTATATTGTTTGTGTGTGTGTGTGTGTGTGCATGTGGGTGTAGGCGGTGTATATTGTTTGTGTGTGTGTTTGTGATTTGTGGAGTGTGTTTGTGTGTGTGTGTTTGTGTACGTATATGCATGTGGAAGGAGGTGTGGTGTATTGTGTGTGTTTTCTGTGTGTGTGTGTTTGTGCTTTGTGGGTGTTTGTGTGTTTGTGTATGTGTGTGTGTGTGTTTTGTGTAGTGTGTGTTTGCTTAGTTTGTGTATCTTTTTGTTGTGTGTGTGTGTGTGTGTGTGTGTGTTTTCTTTGAGTATTTCCGCATGCTTCGTTGTTTGTGTGTGCATAAATTTGCATGGGTGTTATTTATAAATATGGGTTTCTTGTTTTGTATTTGTTTGTAGCCAATGCACACTTACTTTCAACCTCACATTCGCACAATCACTTTCATCCACTCTCATTTACTCTATCTATCTATCTATATATATATCTTTATCTCGTTGTATCTGTGTATCTCTCCACAATAATATGTGTTGCGTATGGCTTATAGTGATTTCAACAGATCTGTAAGTACCGGTAGTAATCCTTTCGACATTCTTAAATCACCACAAGTTACTTCCATCCGATGTGTGTGTGTGTGTGTGTGTGTGTGTGTGTGTGTATGTGTGTGTGTGTGTGTGTGTGTGTGTGTGTGTGTGTGTGTGTGTTACAAGGAGCTAAGATAAATTGTTGGTATTTCAAAGGTCTTGCAGTCCATTCCAGAGAGGTAAATAATGATTATATTAGTGCAGTGCATCATAAACATTGTCTATGTATGCAAAGTATTCTCTATTAGCTTCTTTGACCTTTTATATTGATTTTGTGTACAGCTTCTGAGGAGGATACATGTCTTCAAAATTATCAGCCAGATTTTATATTACCATGTGAATATTATTGATGTGTATTTTAGCACCATGCACACTTGCACAGACTAATGGCCAAATAAAATGTTTGAATTTGAATTTGAGCAGGAGGAGGCTTTTTCAAGGTAAACCAGAGATATATAGATAGAGAGATTAATAGATAAATAGATGGATGGATGGATACATAGATAGATAGATAGATAAATAGATGGATAAATACTATATATATAGATAGATAGATAGACAAAGAGGTAGATACTGACATACAGAGAGATATTGAGCTAGAACACTGAATAACAACCCCCACATCATAATGAAAGTCACCCCCAGTCGAGTCATCAGTTATAATATCCTCCCCGTTGATTCCATGCATATCATTACGCCTCACCGATATCATTATACAAAGGACTAGTGCAGGCAGATTTTACACGCGGACTTCTTGCCGGCAATGTTTGATCCTTTATTATATTCTAGCAAGATTTTGATTCGTATTTTGCTTAGGAAAGGCAACCACGTCTGAGCCGTTTCAATTTATGCAATGGAAAACGATGTTAAACCATTGTATGTATGTATGTATGTAAGTACGTATATATGTATGTATTAATGTATTAGGATCTACAGTCACTTATGATAGTTCGAGGAACCCGTATGTTCATCGTTATGCATTTATAGCTGCCTGGTTTGATTTCTGGGTGGAACTTGCATTTCAATAATTAGTACCGTACATATAGTGTTGTAGTTGATGTATATACTGTATATCATAGGCATATTTTCGTTTCCAGAGATATACTTTCATAATTAGAAATACTTGATGTCCATACAATTTTATGAGTGACTGTACTTAACATTATCGTTTTTGCTTATAAAGAAAAGAAGGCGAATATATTTGTTGTCTATTACCGAATGTGTGAACAAAATATTCTTTGAAATATACAGTAAATATATTTCAACTAGCCTATGTCTATTCACTAATTTATTTATTTTAGAAGCTATAATATTATTCATGAAGGACATTGTATATATTTGTTTAAAGTTATGAACGATAATAAATTTGCACAGTCATACTTATGATGTATAATAATCATAAAATAATAATAGATTCATACACATTTGCATACATTCTCTCATAAATATATTCATACATACAAACATACATTTGTTCATACGCATATACATAAATACAAGCATACATTAATTCATACATACAGTATATATACATACCGGTACATACCGGTACATGGAGACGCTGGCACGCACAGACATACACAATATTAGCATATACAGCATGCTTAATGTGCTTAAGTTTACATAACACACACATTAAAAAGAGATAAACATAGTCTCTCTGTCGTACACACACACACACACACACACACACACACACACACACACACACACACACACACACACTCAGAAACACACAATAAAATGGCGCATCAAATGATGTTTAAAAGTTTGAACTATTCTCACACAGTAAACACATGCATTAGATATTTTTATCTCTCTCTCTCTCTCTCTCTCTCTCTCTCTCTCTCTCTCTCTCTCTCTCTCTCTCTCTCTCTCTCTCTCTCTCTCTCTCTCTCTCTCTCTCTCTCTCTCTCTCTCTCTCTCTCTCTCTCTCTCTCTGCTGTACAATGCCACCCCTCTCGCATGACAGTCCTCTCTGCATGACAGGTGTGGCGTCCTGCAGGGCTGTCTGTCATGATCTGTCACTCCTCCCATGACAGGCATCACACATTGTTGTCATTACCTCCGCAAGCCAAATTGGACGAAGGTTATGTTTTCGCTTCCGTTTTTGTGTCTGTTTGTTTGTCTGTCTGCAAACAAGATACCTCACAAAGTTAAGAACCGATTTTCACGAAATTTGATAGGTAGATAGGATATGCGCCAAGGAAGAAGTGATTAAATTTAGGAGGCAATCTATGCATAATTAGCTTTTTAGCTTATGTCACTCTGGTGTCATTATTGTATATTTTGTGACAGCCGGCGAAGGTGGAGGTATGCGCTCTACGGAGTACCCTTCCAGTTATTATATGTATTATTATAATTTTATTATTATTAATAATAATAATAATAATAATAATTAATAATGATAATAATAATAAACATAATAATAATAAACATAATAATAATAAACACTAATATTAATAATAATTAATAATGATAATAATAATAATAAACATAATAATAATAAACACTAATATTAATAATAATTAATAATGATAATAATAATAATAAACACTAATAATAATAATAATAATAATAAACACTAATAATAATAATAATAATAATAATAATAATAATAAACAATAATAATAATAATAATAATAATATTAAAAATAATAATAATAATAATAATAATATAGATAACAGCACAGTAACCCATCCTTCATATATTACAACTCTTAAGGGGAGGTATTTAGTTTGTTCCCTACTTTTTCATCAAGCTTAAAATTACACCCCCTAGAACCCCTTTCAAGATAAATTTGTACATTTTTCGGTAGAAAAATTTCCCGGCCGGAGGCCGGTTGCTCTTAAATTACAGGCTCGCTATCGCTCGCCAGGAAAAATCGACACCTTAATGGCACGAAAGGTCTTAAAATTGACAGAAATGGGGCAAAATGTCTTAAAATATCCAAACTAATAGGGCGAAGGTCTTAAAATCTAAAAAGCAATGGGGCTAAATACGAGGGAGAAAGGGGCCCAGAAAAAAAATCCCTCCAGTGGAAATCAAGGTACAACTATTCAAGGTTATTACCCAGGCTTTCATTTCCCTTGACTGGTAAACTATATATCGGGTAAATTGATGTGGGTTATAAGAGAGAAGGCCGATACTCAATATATATATATATATATATTTATTTTTATTTTTTTTTTTTTTTTCTATATTCCAACTTACTTCCTCTCGGGCATAGGCTGAGAGCCTTAACATTCACCGCTTTACAATGGACAGTGAAGCCCGTGAGGTCTTGTTCCAGTCTAGGGAGTGAGACATGTGAAGCACGTAGAGTACAACGAGCACCTGCCATCTTGCCTTCACATGAGGCACGGTGCTCACTCATGGCCCGAAACGACCCCATCTCTGAAGCCACCTCGTTCCCGTGCTTAACTGTCTCATCCCCTACACTCGGACTCTCACACTTACACACACACAACGCCACCTGTTGAGCAGATAACTCACCAGGCAATGCACCCCTATAGCATATTTTGAATATGGGAATATTCATACAGTGCTATTTAATCAGGGAACAATGAGGGTATTTTATTGACGTTTCGGTGGGCTTGTGGTAATGCACTGATACCAGGTACAGCACAAATTTTATCCCAATAATATCTTCCCATTGATACATCGGGATTTGAACCCGGGACCTTTGGATTACCAAGCCAGTGGCAAGACCACTCCACCACACCTCCCCTAACATATATATATATATATATATAGTGTGTCTGAATATGTACTGGCGCTCTCTCCCCACCCACCAATCCCATCGACTAAGCCGTCATGAAATTAATGGGAGTTTATATTACCGGTATATTATTGTTATTATTATTATTATTATTACCGGTATTATTATAACTATTATTGTTATTATTATTATTATTATTATTATTACCGGTATTATTATAACTATTATTATTATTATTATTATTACCGGTATTATTATAACTTATTGTTATTATTATTATTATTATTATTATTATTATTATTGTTATTATTATGTTATTATTATTATTGTTATTATTATTATTATTATTATTACTATTATTATTTGTATTGTTATTATTATTTTGTTTTATTGTTATTATTATATTATTATTATTATTAGTATTAGTATTATTATAACTATTATTATTGTTATTATTATTATTATTATTATTATTATTGTTGTTATTATAATTTTGTTAATCTAGTGTATTGTTAATGTAGTATAATTATTTGCATAAGTTTGTAACTCTGCTACCCCTCAACAAAGGTTATACATACGCATACATTAAACTGCAATGATTTTAAGGGGAGGTATTTAGTTTGTTCCCTACGTTTTCATCAAGCTTAAAATTACACCCCTAGACCCCCTTTTAAGATAAATTTGTACATTTTTCGGTAGAAAAATGTTCCGGCCGGAGGCCGGTTGCTCTTAAATTACAGGCTCGCTATCGCTCGCCAGGAAAAAATCGACACCTTAATGGAACGAAAGGTCTTAAAATTGACATAAATGGGGCAAAATGTCTTAAAATGTCAAAACTACTAGTGCGAACGTCTTAAAATCTCAAAAGCAATGGGGCTAAACATGAGGGAGAAACGGGTCCAGAAAAAAATCCCTTAAGTGGAAATCTCCCAAGGTAGCTCAGACGGTATTGTCCAACATAATTTACTGGTTCGGCTCAATGGTTTATGGAAGGGGTTTAATTTGCTTTCTAAACCTTCATCAAGCTTAAAAAAACACACACAAGACCCCCCTTCGATATAAATTTGTACATTTTTCGGTAGAAAAATGTCCCGGCCGAAGGACGATTCCTCTTCAAATACAGCCTTGCTATCGCTCGCTAGGAAAAAAAATCGACACCTAAATGGCATGAAAGGTCTTAATATTGACAAAGAAATGGGGCAAAAGGTCTGAAAATCGCCCAACTAATGGGGCGAATGTCTTGAAATCTCATAACTAATAGGGCTAAACATGAGGGAGGAGGAGGACTCGAAAAACCAACTACCTCCCCTTAAATGTATAACAGGAAAATAATTACGGCCGTATTTGTGTGGGGGTGTGGGGGTTTATGTGGGGGTGTGGGGGTTTATGTGGGGGTGTGGGGGTTTATGTGGGGGTGTGTGGGGGTTTATGTGGGGGTGTGTGGGGGTTTATGTAGTTTGGGACGGAACGATGTATTGATTTTAAGAATTCTAATTATACACTCCCACTCACTGTATGTCTGTCTGTCTGTCAACCCCCCCCCCCCACTCACTCTCTATCTATCTATCTATCTATCTACTCTCTCTCTCTATCTACTCTCTCTCTCTCTCTCTCTCTATCTATCTATCTATCTATCTTCTCTCTCTCTATCTATCTACTCTCTCTCTCTATCTATCTATCTATCTTCTTTATCTATCTATCTATCTTCTCTCTCTATCTATCTACTCTCTCTCTATCTACTCTCTCTCTCTCTATATATATATATATATAATTATATCTATCTATCTTCTTTATCTATCTACCTATATTCTCTCTATCTATCTATCTTCTCTCTCTCTCTCTCTCTCTCTCTCTCTCTCTCTCTCTCTCTCTCTCTCTCTCACTCACTCACTCACTCACTCACTCACTCACTCACTCTCTCTCTCTCCTCCTTACACAACATCCCTACAGTATATCTAGCACCCCATCTTCCATTCTCTTTCATTTTTATTCTCCAGTGCGTTGCGTCAGGGGGTAAATGCGTTAAGTTCTTGAGATAGAGAGAGAGAGAGAGAGAGGGGGGGGGGGGGGGAGGGGGAGAGAGGACAGTGTGAGCGCTGATGTATTTGCGGCGTGCTTGGAGAGAGAGAGAGAGAGAGAGAGAGAGAGAGAGAACGAGAACGAGGGACACAAGAACAAATAGTATGGCTCATAATTCCCACCGATCCTTCCTAAACTGTATAAATCGTCTAATGGCAGCCAGAATAAACTGTCAAAAACGCGTCATAATCTTGAAAGGGTTAAGGCGGGAAGGAAGCCAATTGAAAAGTGTCTGAAGAAACGCCGCCACCTGTCAGCAGTAGAAAGTTAATCAGAGCCCCAATATTAACCCATCATCATCATCAGCGCTAATGGAACTCCTCTCAAACGATAAGATTTTAAAACGTTCGGCTCATTAGTTTGGCGATGTTAGATCTTTCGCCCCATTTCTTTGTCAATATTAAGACTTTTCGTGTCATTTAGGTGTCGATTTTTTCCTGGTGAGCGATAGCGAGCCTGTTATTTAAGAGGAACCGGCCTTCGACCGGAAAATTATTTTTACCGAAAAATGGGAGAAATTTATCTTGGTAGGGGATCTAGGGAGAGTTATTTTAAAGTTGATGGAGGTCTAGGGAACAAACTAAAATCCTTCTTATAAGAGCCCCAATTAACCCATCATCATCATCATCATCAGCGCTAATGGAACCCCTCTCTCAAACGATATCCAATCCCTTCAAGGAAAGGGAAGTACTAGTGGCTTTTTCTGGACCCCCTTCTCCCTCATGTTTAGCCCCATTAGTTTTCAGATTTTAAGATGTTCGCCACATTAGTTTGCCGATTTTAAGACCATTCGTCCCATTTCTTTATCAATATGAAGACCTGTCGTGCCATTATGGTGTCAATTTTTTTTCTTCTGGTGAGTGATTTTGAGAGGCACCGGGACATTTTTCTACCCCAAAAATGTACAAATTTATCTCGTAAGGGAATCTTGAGGATAATGTATTAAGCTTGATGGAGGTCTAGGGAGGAAACAATAAACAAATAAACAAATAAACCCTAGCCTCCAATTAACCCATCCTGAGCGTTTTTTTAAATTTTTTCTTGCTATGTTTAGACGATTTTGTGCAGATTAAGAAGGATCTGAGGTAGTAAAAAGGATTAAGGGGGGTGACCGTTTTTTTTTTTTTTTTTTATCTCCTTTTTTCTCTTTCTCAGGCTTGTATCCATTCGGCCCCCTTCAGCCAACTATTTTACGACGTTCATCCCCATCTCGGTGTTGATTTCTTCCTGGCGAGCGATAGCGAGCCAGCATTATATGAAGAAATCAGGCTTTGCCGGGCACATTTTTCTATCGAAAAATGTAAGCCTGCTGTCAAATTTAAAAAAAATATGCAGGCTCGCTACCGCTCGCAAGTAAAAAAAAAATTACACCTGGAGGGGGATAAACGTCATAAAACAGCAGGCTGAATGGGGCCGAATGGATACAAGCCAGAGAAAGAGAGAAAAGGAGAGAAACAAAGCAGGCGACCCCCCTTAATAAGTGAGATAGTTCGAAGCCTGGTAATTACTGGAGGCCCTTTTTTAACTTAATACATTCGTCTAATAGTAGCCAGAATAAAGTTAAAAAGGACGGTACTGGTAATGAAAGGGTGATGGAGGAGACACCAAACAGCTTACAGGGATTGGCGAGAAGGATTGGTTTTAAAGGGCTAGTGGCTGGATTTTTGGTCTATTAATTCATTTGTTTCCTCGCTAGACCTCTATCAAGCTTAGAAAAATACCCCCTAGACCCCCTTTCAAGATAAATTTGTACATTTTTCGTTAGAAAAATGTCCCGGCCAAAGGCCGGATCCTCTTAGAATTACAGGCTCGCTATCACTCGTCAGGAAAAAATCAACACCTAAATTCCACGAAAGGTCTTAAAATTGACAACAAAATGGGGCGAAAGGTGTTGAAATCGCCAAAATAATGGGCCGACCGTATTAACATATCAAAAGTAATGGGGCTAATAAAGACGAGGGAGAAAAGGGGTCCAGATAACCAAGCACTACCCCCTTAACACTATTTGGTCCGACCTTTTGGGGGTTGTTACGATAGTTTGTTTAATGGTTATGGAGGCTTTTGCTTGCTTTTGCCATGTTTGAACAATGTATTTTAGTTTGTCCTCTAGGCTAACACAAACGTCTTGCCAGGCTTCCTTCATACCACAAGAATGCCCTCCTAAATACTCTTCAAACTAAATTTTTACATTTTTCGAGAACAAAAATGTATCGGCCGATTTAATTTAAGTTACAGGTTTCGCTATCACCCGCCATAAGAAAAGAAAAAACAAATGCATGGGGTGAAGCATCTTATTATCGCCAAACTAATGAGGTGAAACAATCTTAATATATATCTCCAACCGAATGGAAGGAAATAGGGGAGGTCCAAAAAATAATCACCCTCGGACCAAATAGGGTTAATTAATCCTTTCATACCCACATTCTTAGCGTGTACCGATTTTAGTTACCAGGTACTTGTAAACGAAAATTAAACTGCCAAGAAAAAATAAACATCAATTATTCATATATGATTTATCTTCTTGTAAAACAAAAGAATTCCAATTTTATTCACTCTTTAATCATGAAAACAAACGAATATTTTGTCTAGTATTTGTGTAACTGAAGATTATGCACTCTTAAACATTAAAACAATGTGTATATATATTTGTTTTAGTATTACTATGGCTGAAGACTTTAAATTAGTGAAGGTACAATCACTCATAAACATTCGTGGACCTCGCCCTTTTCTAATTATTGATAGTATAGTTCTGGACATGACTATATAAATATAATTGTCTATACATCAACTACAAATCTCTCTCTCTCTCTATATATATATACCGGTATATATATATTATATATATATATATATATATATATATATATATAATATATTATATATATATATATACATATACCGGTATATATATATATATATATATATATATATATATATATAATTTATATAATTTATATATATATATATATATATATATTTTTTTTTTTTGAGACAATGAACGGAGGAAGGAAAAACACAGATAAAACAAAAAGGTCCATGTGCCTAAAGGCATCCTCCATTCATAATATATATATATGAAAAACATAGGTTGTCATGAAATTTTATAAGTGACTGCACAATAACATGGTCCCAACGTGTGGTACCAGCGTTGTGATGCACCCAGAGTCTGCAATGGGGATATATAGATAGATACATATAGATAGATAGGTGGACATACGAATAGATAATAGGCTATACATGTACACTATACCCTGTTCCAAATAGGTAGGCCAGAAATTCGTGTTCCTTAACCCCCTTAAGGAACACGATGGGCCGGTTTTCTTTAACCTCTTTAACACAATAATGGCTAAAGCAAATAGGCTGTACATTTCCACACCTATTCCCTGGCTGACCCTTCCTAAATGGTAGAAATATTAGCTGGATTACTCTAGTCGTGTGTGAGTTATAGAGGTTAATGTTCAAGAGTTTTGGCCTACTTCTTTGGAACAGGGTATAGTCATTATAGGTAGGCCAGAAACCTGAAGGGGAGACTGACCTTTTGTTTGATCTATTAATTAATTTATTCATATATGTTTTTAGTTTCCTCCCTAGACCTCCATCAAGCTTAGAAAAACACCCCCTAGACCCCCCTTCAAGATAAATTTGTAAATTTTTCGGTAGAAAAATGTCCCGGCCGAAGGCCGCTTCCTCTTAAAATTTTAGGCTCGCTATCTCTCGCCAGGAAATAATCGACACCTAAATGGCACGAAAGGTCTTAAAATTGACAACAAAATGGGGCGAAAGGTGGAAAAATCGCCAAACTAATGGGCCGAACGTCTTATAATCTCAAAACTAGTGGGGCTAAACATGAGGGAGAAGGGGGTCCAGAAAAACAGTCTGCCTCCCCTTAACCAGTAATCACTATAACTAAAAACCTAACTAACCCGCCCAACCCCGAAAGGAGTTGAAATAGGGGAGCTATCCCCCCGCCAAAGGCGGCTTTCTAGGGCCTTTCCTAGCTGATGCTGAGAGGATTGGGTTCTAGTCATGTGGTGATGGGCTGGTCTATCCGAGTGAGAACTGAGCGATCTCTGCCATACCCATAGCTTACTCTGACTGTTCCTTTTACTTATATATCTTCTAGATCTCAAGTGACGGCGTCTTTTCCGTGGATTGACCTCCCTACTGCCAACCTAGAAGTTGGCAGATTGGGAGCCAAAGCGTCACATTTTTCCCTTACCCCTCAACTTTCCCTTCATAATTGCTGAGGGGCACAGGGCCTTGGGTGGGTCTTTGGTTTCCCGGGCGTTTCCGCACCCTCCTCAGCTCCCTGCCTTTGAGTGGCTTCGGTCACCCGGGCTTTGTTAGTGGTAAGCAGGGAGGATTTTGTGGGGGTGCTCGTTTATGGCCTTGGCCTTGCTCGAGACCTTGGGGCTGTTCGGCCAGACAGCCTGGGGAACAACAACAACAACAACTAAAAAAAAAAAAAACGACTAAGGGAATTGAGCTAATATTTCTACCATTTGGGAAGTGTCAGCCAGGGAAATAGGCATAGACATTTACAGCCCATTTGCTCCAGCCCCTTTGAAGTTACACACGTTAGAGTTAGACTGACATATGTGTAGATAGATACACATATAGAAAGATAGACACACCGATAAATAGATAGATAGATAAAGCTATTACTACTTATGTGGGTACCGGTATATATATATATATATATGTTCATTTGATTGACCAAGTATATAGTTGAGTAAAAGAAAGTGAAAAGGCAAAGGAAATAAAAATCCTATAAATCAAATATTAATAAATTTATTATCTTGGAAAAAAGTAAAATCCATTATTATGCTCTCTTATATCTCCGGACAAAAGAAAACTAATTTCAGTATTTTTTTTTATTTTTATTTTTTTTACTGAAGACTTGAAATTGATAAAGGTACCAAGGATAATAACGAGGACCCAGCATATGGCAACATTATCGTGATGCACCCAAAACCCGCTAGGCGAAGATAATTATGATGTTGCCAGTCAGCCGCTATCCCCTCCCCCCCCCCCATCTATCCGTTTTTTCCGGGCTCGATCTCATCCATCAAGGCTTGGGGTGGGTTCGGATGATAATAAGCGAGGTGTTAGGGGTGGTTTGGATATCCGGATGAGCGGAGAATGGGAGAGGTTAGGTGTGCGACTCTCCCTTCCCCCCTCCAAGGATAACTACTTTCGCTTGTTGAGTTGCCGGGGGTCGCTGGATGACTGGTGGTGGTGGTGGTGGTGGTGGGAGAGGAAAGGGATAGCGGGCAATGGCAAAGGGGCAGTGGGCAAGATGGGAATGAGAGAGAGAGAGAGAGAGAGAGTAGTAGAGCTAGAGACTATGCCATCCGATTATACAAAGTGCAAAAGCAAGGGAAATAAAGAGAAAGTATACCTATAAAAGGAAGATGGGGAGAATGGGAAGGGGTTATCCGAATTAGCTAAATAAAGAATGGAAAGGGGTTATCCGAATTAGCTAAATAAAGAATGGAAAGGGGTTATCCGAATTAGCTAAATAAAGAATGGAAAGGGGTTATCCGAATTAGCTAAATAAAGACGGAATTGTAAGAAGAGAATGGCGTGAAAGAAGAACCCAAAACAAAGAACAGGGAGATAGGACAATTAAGAATCAATGATGCTTGGAAAAGGAATGAGGAAGTGCAAATACTGAAGACAATTATCAAGACAAATAATATAAGGGGACAAATATGTAAACACAACAATATATATATTAACACTACATACACAGCGAAATATTTACGTAATTTGCAGAATATAATACAACTAGAAATAAACTTGAGAGTGTGGTATGAATATTAGCGAAACAAAATAGAGAGAGAGAGAGAGAGACTAAGCAACTTAACCAAATATCATGTTACTAGAGCGTGTAGTAACTTGAGAGAGAGAGAGAGTATATAGAGAGAATACTTACAAAATTAGAGATAGCATGAGCCGAAATTGTGCTCACACGATCGAAATTTCCTCGTTACAGAACACTTATATTCGATGTAATTATGAGCTTACTATAGCCAACAATAGATAGATAGATAGCCAACAATGATATGCAGAATCACAATAATAACCATAGATCGCAGAGTATAACCTCGATAGCACAGATAACACACTTTCGGTTAAGGGGAGATATCCACTTGAGATATTTTTTTCTTGACTCCTTTCTCCCTCATGTTTAGCCCCATTGCTTTTCTAATTTTAAGACGTTCGCCCCATTATTTTGACGATTTTAAGAACTTTCGACCCATTTCTGTCAATTTTAAGACCTTTCGTGCCATGTAGGTGTCGATTTTATCCTGGCGAGCGATAGCGAGCCTGCAATATAAGAGGAACCGGCTTTTAGCCGGGACATTTTTCTACCGAAAAATATACAAATTTATCTTGAAAGGGGGTCTAGGGAGAGTAATTTTAAGCTTGATGGAAGTCTAGGGAATCCACTCAAAACCTCCCCTTAAGGCTGCTCTGTTAAGAAAGAAATCAATTAAAAATCTCCACATAAATGGGATGGAGCGTCTTATTGTTGCCAAAGTGATGGGATGAACCGTCTTAAGATCTCCAAACCAATGGAACGAAATAGGGGAGGTCCAAAAAGATCTCCCTCGGACCAAATAGCTAGAGTTAACGCTCAGAACTCCAAAATAGTCTTCCCAAAGTGGGAAAAAAAATAAAAAAATAAAAATCGGCCAAATTCTGGAGGGGTTAATTTATAATAGATCATGTTACAGGAGAGCTTGTAACAGATGGTAACTTAAGAATGGGGGGGGGGGGGGGGGGCTGGGAAGGAGGGAGGGAGGGAGACCCGTACGTTAGGCTTACTATACACCGTGACCCTATTTTTATGAATGGAAGGTTGGGGAGGACCATACGTATATCCCCATTCATTTATTCAGCCATTCGTTTATTCAGCCATTCGTTTATTTATCCATTCATTTATTCAGCCATTTATATATTCATTCATTTATTTACTCAGCCGTTCATTTATTTATAGATTATTTTTTTTTCATACATTAATTTATTCATCCATTCATTTATTCAGCCGTTCATTTTTTTTTCATACATTAATTTATTCAGCCGTTCATTTATTCATCCATTCATTTATTCAGCCGTTCATTTTTTTTCATACATTAATTTATTCATCCATTCATTTATTCAGCCGTTCATTTATTTAGCCGTTCATTTATTCAGCCGTTCATTTATTCAGCCGTTCATTTATTCACCCGTTCATTTATTCGCCGTTCATTTATTCACCCATTCATTTATTCATTCATTCACTTATTCATTCATTCATGCATGTATCCATTCATCAATGCCCCTATTCAACCATATATCCCCTCCTCCATCCACTTATCCATTATTCATTACTTCATATACACATCCATCTATGATTCTACTCACTCACCCATTAATGCATCCGGTAGACAAATTTCCTGGCCTCCTAAATTACAGGCTGGCTATCGCTCGCCAGGAAAAAAAACGACACCTAAATGGCACGAATGATCTTTAATATTGACAAAGAAATGGTGTAAAATGTCTGCAAAATTGCCAATTAATGGAACGAACGCCTTAGCATCTAAAAACTTATGGGAGTTAAGGGGAGATCTCCACTTGAGGGATTTTTTTCTTGACCCCTTTCACCCTCATGTTTAGCCCCATTGCTTTTGATATTATAAAACGTTCGCCCCATTAGTTTAGCGATTTTAAGAACTTTCACCCCATATTAAGACCTTTCGTGCCATTCAGGTGCCGATTTTATCCTGGCGAGCGATAGCGAGCCTGTAATTTAAGAGGAACCGGCCTTCGGCCGGGACATTTTTCTACCGAAAAATGTACAAATTTATCTTGAAAGGGACTCAAGGGGGTGTAATTTCAAGCTTGATGGAAGTTTAGGAAACACACTAAAAACCTCCCCTTAAGGAGAGAGAGAGAAGGGGGATTAGAAGAGACAAAACCTCCTCCTAATATTGGTAAAGATAGAGAGGTTAGTAGCGTTTCCAGTCCCAACCACCAGGGGGAAAAAATTAATAAGATATCAATATTTATAAGAGAGAACAGTAAGCTATACATATAAATACATATATTGATATAATACATACATAGATATAATACATACATAGTAGAATATATATATATATATATTGAAAAAGATCAAGCACTGAACTCTATTTTCAATCTATATTTTATTTTGTGAAAAAGAACAACACCCAAATTGTCTTGAGGCAGGTTACAAGCACTTCGCCCAAAAGCCTGTTCACCCACGGCTTTTTGGCTCCAGCTTAGTTTAGACTTGCTACAGTACCGGTGCCGTTTATTACCTTATTTATTACCTTATTACCTTATTTATTACCTTATTACCTTATTTATTACCTTATTTATTACCTTATTACCTTATTTATTACCTTATTTATTACCTTATTACCTTATTTATTACCTTATTACCTTATTACCTTATTTATTACCTTATTACCTTATTATTATTACCTTATTACCTTATTACCTTATTTATTACCTTATTACCTTATTACCTTATTACCTTATTTATTACCTTATTACCTTATTTATTACCTTATTACCTTATTACCTTATTACCTTATTACCTTATTTATTACCTTATTACCTTATTACCTTATTACCTTATTTATTACATTATTACCTTATTACCTTATTTATTACCTTATTACCTTATTTATTACCTTATTACCTTATTACCTTATGTATTACCTTATTACCTTATTACCTTATTTATTACCTTATTACCTTATTTATTACCTTATTACCTTATTTATTACCTTATTACCTTATTACCTTATTACCTTATTTATTACATTATTACCTTATTACCTTATTTATTACCTTATTACCTTATTTATTACCTTATTACCTTATTACCTTATGTATTACCTTATTACCTTATTACCTTATTTATTACCTTATTACCTTATTTATTACCTTATTACCTTATTACCTTAACCTCCATCAAACTTAAAATTAAACCCCCTTGACCCCCTTTCAAGATAAATTTGTACATTTTTCGGTAGAAAAATGTCCAGGCCGAAGGCCGGTTCCTCTTAAATTACAGGCTCGCTATCGCTCGCCAGGAAGACATCGACACCTAAATCGCACGAAAGGTCTTAAACTTGTCAGAAATGGGGTGAAAGTTCTTAAAATCGCTAAACTAATGGGGCGAACGTGGTTATAATCTCAAAAGCAAAGTGGGGCTAAACATGAGGGAGAAAGGAGTCAAGAAAAAAATCCCTCAAGTGGAAATCTCCCCTTAAACTGACTAAAATGGTGTAATAATAGCCAGAGTAAAGGTAGACAGGTGTTGCCGGAACAGAAGAGGTTAAGGGCAGTGTGTCCTGAGCGACTTTGGAGGCCAGCGAAATGACTTGTTGGCGAAACTACTGAATAACCGTGAAAGAGTGTGGGAGAAAGTGAGGCAAGCGTGGGTGTGTAAGGTATGTGTGTGTGTGTGTGTGTGTGTGTTGTATGTGTGTGTGGGTTTGTGTGGAACGGGTGTGTGTGGAGGGTGTGTGTGTGTGTGTGTGTGTGGAGGGTGTGTGTGTGTGTGGAGGGTGTGTTGTATGTGTGTGTGTGTGGGTTTGTGTGGAGCGGGTGTGTGTGTGTGTGTGTGTGTGGAGGCTGTGTGTAAGGTATGTTGTGTGTGTGTGTGTGTAGGGTATGTTGGTGTGTGTGTGTGTGTTTGGAGTGTGTGTGTGCGTGTGTGTGTGGAGGGTGTGTTGTATGTGTGTGTGGGGGTTTGTGTGGAGCGGGTGTGTGTGTGTGTGTATGTGGAGGCTGTGTGTAAGGTATGTTGTGTGTGTGTGTGTGTAGGGTATGTTGGTGTGTGTGTGTGTGTGTTTGGAGTGTGTGTGTGTGTGTGTGTTAGGTATGTTGGTGTGTGGGTGTGCGTGTGTGTATATGTATATGTGTGTGTGTGTGTGTGTGTGTGTGTTATGCTATTACTAATCTCTCTCTCGTATATATTATAACCACATAAAAGTTCGGTCCACTTCAATTTGGATACACAATAATATCCAACTTAAATCCATATATAAACCATACAAATACTTGATATTTTTATAATATATCCTAATTATCTAGTAAAATGTACTAAATAATTATGTGTGAATTAACCTCGTATCTTGCCAGTAAACAACCATAGTATAAAAGGTACGCTCTTGGACATAAATCTTGGTATTAAGGGAGAGGTAGTTGTTTTTTCTGGTCCCCTTGTCCTCATGTTTATCCCCATTAGTTTTGATATTTTAAGACGTTTGCTTCATTAGTTTGGCAATTTTAAGACCTGTTGTGCCATTTAGGTGTCGATTTATTCTTGGCGAGCGATATCGAGCCTGTAATTTTGGCCGGAACAGCTACCGAATTTTAAAAAACAATTATCTTGAAAGGGGGTCTCGGAATGTTTAGTATTTTAAAGCTTGACGGAGTTCTAGCGAGGGAAAAATAAATATATATATATATATATATATATATATATATACCGGTATATATATATATATATAAAATTATATATAATATATATATATATATATATATAAATATATATATATATATATATTGACCGAACAATAAACACTACCCCTCTTAAGAATACAAGCGACACACTCTTCCTTCAAGCAAACACTCATTATCCAGTCTCTCTCTCTCTCTCTCTCTCTCTCTCTCTCTCTCTCTCTCTCTCTCTCTCTCTCTCTCTCTCTCTCTCTCTCTCTCTCTGCACCACACTTTTCCTTCAAGTAAATGAGGAAAAAGTGTTGTAAGAACCGATTTCCAAGTTACGCTCGCTTTGTACTGGTTGTTTTTCATGAGTCGCTGATTTTGGTGGATTCTTGCATTTTCGTTTATTGGTAGGAAGGAGTTGAGAATTACACGTTGATTGAGACTTGGAGGTAAATGTGTATTATGTTATTGAACGTAAGCTTCAGTTTACCATCGTGTATTTTCTGTTGCACAAACGTATTATATATTTTAACTTTTGTGTGTGTGTGTGTGTGTTTGAGAGAGAAAGAGAGCGTGTGTGTGCATGTGAGATATATATATATATATATATATACCGGTATATATATATATATATATATATATATATATATATATATATATATATATATAGAGAGAGAGAGAGAGAGAGATAGAGAAAGGGAATGAGAGTGAGTGAGTGTGTGTGTTATTGAAAGAACGATATCATGATTGAGGCATTCACATAACGTTGTATAGAAACACTGACCAAATAGAGTCACAGACCCTAAGGTATCAACGAGGTGGTAAGGACCTCGAGAGTTACCTAGATACACATACTGCACAAACCTTGCGGTCCCTGCTAGGTAGTCCGAACTTTAGTCTAACATGGGATTTGCTACAAAGTAGAAGGTAAAGACAGAAAAGGACCAGGCTCTCTCCCCACCCACAACTCCCTCCGATTTTGGGTCGGAATGGAATTTAGTTGGATGAGAAAATGAGAAAATTTCAACTGAGAAATTCATAGTAAAAATTAAATTTAGAGATATTGTATACTACTGATACTTAACCTTACACATGGAGAGATCGAGCAGAGGAGAGAGGAGACGAGGAGAGGGATGAGGGGGAGAGCGATAGAGGAGACGCGGGGGAAGCGAGAGAGATAGAGCGGGGGATTAGATTGACGATGAGACGAGAGAGATTGCTGAACACGACCTAGCAAATGTCCATTTATATACAGTATATTTGTTGTATATGTTTATCTTTTGCAAATTACGTATAATATCCTACACCAAACGCTCCATCAAGTATTTTCCGACCCACAACATTTTCTTTATACATTACTTTTGTTTTCAGGTAATTCTATCTATCGTAACTCTCACTTTTACTCGTAGCAGTCACATTAACCCCTTCTGTACCGGCGACGCTTCTTTATAGTTATATTCTAGCTATATTTAGATGATGTTATAGAGCTTAAGAAGGATCTGTGGTAGTTAAATGGGTTGGTTGAGATTGTTAAAAGGCTTGTCATTGCTAGAGGTCCCTCCTAAGCTGAATAAAATCGTCTAATAGTCGCCAGAATATGATGAAAAGAACGTCCCTGGTACTGAATGGGTTAAGGAGGGATGGGCGTATTTTTTGTTCTCATTTATTTAGGTGCTTATGTTCTGGGTGTGTTGGCCTGAGTTCGAATCCCGGGAGGACCTTATGCTTTCATTAGTTTATTCAAGTACATTGGGGTTTGTAATGGATGATTAATGTTAAGAACGGGGTGATACTTATATATCTTTAAAACAAAACAAAATAGTTTGCTCCGTAGACCTTCATCAAGATTATACAAACACCAGCCCAAGGCCCTCCTTCAAAATATATTTGCAAATTTTTCGATAAAAAAAAAAATCCGGCTGAATGCCGGTTCTTCTTAAATTACAGGCTTGCTATCGCTCGCCAGGAAAAAAATCGACACCTAAATGACACTAAAAGTTTTAATATTGACAAAGACATGGGACGAAAGGTCTTAAAATCGCTAAACTAATGGGTCGAACGTCTTAATATTGGAAAACTAATATGGCTAAACATGAGGAAGAAGGGGGACCAACAAAACGAACCATGATGTCGATCAACTGCAGACATTCTTTGCCTTCTTACGCATCAAATCAACCAAGCTACAGACCAACATGGTGAAACACATACAATAGCACTGGATATATCAAAGGCATTTGATAGAGTCTGGCATCAATCCTTATTGTCGAAGATGTCACACTACGGCCTTGCATCATTAGTTCCACTAATTTCTTCGATCTTCATAACAGAAAAATACGTGTAATGGTAGATGGCCTTTATTCTCAATTTCACTCAATAAATGCTGGTGTTCCCCAGGGATCAGTTTTGGCCCCAACTCTGTTCCTCATTCATATCAATGATCTCATATCTACCACTCATAATCCAATACATTCCTACGCAGATGACTCAACACTCCACAGTTCCTTCACATTTACCAATTCTTTCACCCAACCCGATCTTATAAATTCAAAAATAAACACTGCAATTTCTCTGAACCAGGACCTTTCTAGAATTAATGAATGGGGACAAGAGAATCTAGTTTCTTTTAATGCACAGAAAACCAAGTACATTCAATTTTCTAACCGACAGAATCTCACTGACTCCCATATATTTGTTAATGATGTAAATATTCCCACTTCCCTAGTATTGACATTCTCGGTGTAACATTACCTACTAACTTGAGCTGGACACATTATGTTAGAAGCATTGCTAAGAATGCCTCTAAAAAACTGGGACTTCCTGTACAGAGTTCGAGAATTCTTCACTGACGAGCAGTTGGCCGTAATATATAAAAGTCATGTGCGCTCTCAGATGGATTACTGTTCACCTCTTGTGGGGTGGAAGTGGAGTGGGTTGCATTGAGGCAGTTGGACAAAATTCAAAATAAAGCTATTAGATTAATCAATAACCCTGCAATCACACAGGACCTTCCTACATTAGCCATACGAAGAAACGTTGCATCCCTTGCATTATTCTTCAGATATTTTCACAGCAATTGTTCCGAGGAACGTTGCTTCAAATTGTGCCGCCTCTCCACATCTTTCCCGTAGAACTAGGGCAGCTGAGAGCGCCCATGAATTTACACTTTCTCCTCCACAATGCAGAACTTCTGCTTATCAGAATTCACTTATCCCCAGAGCTACTACTCTTTGGAATTCACTTCCCTCGAATTGCTTTCCACAAACTTACAATCTACAAATGTTTAAATCCAGTTGTTACAAACATTTTATGAATGGAGGATGCCTTTAGGCACATGGACCTTTTTGTTTTATCTGTGTTTTTCCTTCCTCTGTTCATTGTCTCTTAAAAAAAAAAAAAAAAAAAAAAAAAAAAAAAAAGCAATGTCACACGTCACACACGCGTTTTTTCCATCATTTTTGGTTGACGCGCAATTAAAGTCTGGCAGCTTGAACATTATTCTATCGACAAATGTAAACAAACGAAATGAGTTTGAAGGAAGTAAGGGAAGGTTTTGTTTTGGTTAGCCGAGGGGACTAACTATAGTTACTAAGTTGCTTTAAAGGTTGAAGGAAGTAAGGGAAGGTTTTGTTTTGGTTAGCCGAGGGGACTAACTATAGTTACTAAGTTGCTCGACAATGGTAAAAGCGAGCAAAATCCTCAAAACACATTAACCCCTTCCGTACCGGCGACGTCTTTGCAGCTTTATTCTGGCTACTCTTAGACGACTTTATGCAGTGTAATAGGACCTCCAGCAATTAAAAGGTTGCCAACTATCCCAGTTAACCCTTTTCACTACCATAGATCCTCCTTAAGCTGCACAAAACCGTTTCAATATAGCTACAGTATAAGTAATAAGACGTCGCCGGTACGGAAGGGGTTAATCATAATAACCCCCAAGACGTCAGACCAGATAGTGTTAAGGGAGCCCACCTCGCTTTTTGTTTTCTCTCTTTCTCTTTCTCTATCTTTGGCTTTTATCCATTCGGCCCCATTCAGCCTACTGTTTTAAGACGTTTACTCCCATCCAGGTGTCAATATTTTCCTGGCGAGCGGTAGCAAGCCAGCATATATATATTTTTGTTTTGACAGCAAGCTAAATTTGTAAATGTTTTGATAGAAAAATTTCTCCGGCGAAGCCGGATTTCTTCATACAATGCTGGCTCGCTATCGCTCGCCAGGAAGAAAGCGACACCTGGATGGGGATAAACGTCTTAAAACAGTTGGCTGAATGGGGCCGAATGGATACAAGCCAGGGAAAGCGAGAAGGGGAGAGACAGACAAAAAAACCCGGTGACCCCCCCTGGGATTGAAGAGAGTGTTTGCTGCATGGTTTGCTGAGAACAGGAATGGGTCCTCCTGGTTGTGACCAGGAGGGGGTTGTGGATGTAGAGGTCAACTATATCAATCTGTTAATGGGTTGTAATGGCGTTGTTGTTGTTGTCTGTCTGTCTGTCTGTATCTCTGTTTGTCTGTCTGTCTCTCTGCCTGTTTGTTTGTCTGTCTGTATCTCGCTATCTCTTTTCTTCTCTCTCTCTCTCTCTCTCTCTCTCTCTCTCTCTCTCTCTCTCTCTCATATGTATACTTGTTATTTCATTACAAGTTCATGGAGAAAGATAATAAACTCTCTGTCTCGTCTCACTCTGTAGCTCTCTCCTCATCTCTTTGCTTCTTCTCTTCTCTCTCTCCTTTCTCTCTCTCTCCTCTCCGTCTCATCCCTCTCTGCTGCTGTCTGTCTGTCTGTCTCTCTCATTCACTCTCACACTCTCTCTCTCTCTCTCTCTCTCACTCACTCACACTCACACACACTCTCTCCCTCTCATCTCTCCTCCCTCCCCACCTCCCTCCCTCCCCATTCTCCCCTCCACTCTATCTCTACCGCCTCTCTCCGTCGTCTCTCTCTCCTTCTGTCCGCCTCTCTCCCTCTCCTGTCTCTATATAAAACTGCACACACCCCCAAATACAAGAACATATTATTTTTACTACACAACACTTTTAGCCAGCACCTTCTAAAAAAATATTATATGATGCTGATTTTGCAGAAAAAAAAACACCCCACCCCCTCTCTCTCTGAATGTCATGGTTGCTGTGAGAGAGATAGAGAGGAAGACTAGAGAGATAGCGAGAGAGAGAGGGGAAGAGGAGAGAGGAGCGAGAGAGAGAGAGAGAGAAGATCTGAGCCAGAGAGAGAGACGAGGAGAAGATACAAACAAATGAGATAGGGAAACACCGAGAGAAACACGACACACACACTCTCTGCTTCTTCTTTCAGACACCCACTCTTCTCTCTATCCGCCCACACACATAATTACACACACACACACTCTCTCTTTCTCTTTCACACACACTCTCTCTCTCTATCGCATACACACACACACACACACACACACACACACACAGCCCGTAGCCTAGTAGGTAGAGCTCTCGACTCACACACGAGGGGTCGGGGGTTCAATCCCGGCCGGGCTGGAGACAATTTGGGGCTTGTCTCCTTTCATGTGTTAGCCTCAGTTCACCTAGCTGTAAATAGGTACCTGGAATAAGTGGACGACGTTGTGACGTCCCATCTGGGGTTGGCAAAAATGGTACAAGGCGAGATGGGTATCATAATTATCTGGTTCACCTAAGTCTGATCGGTACCTAAGCCTTCGGGCGATGACGGATACCGTCTATAAGTGAGAATGGTACCATACAGATCCACCCTAAGCCTTCGTTTCCGGGGATGTCTGCCAAACTTGGCTTAAAAATACAGACTACACACACATCCACAGCCATTCCAACGATACATATAACACCTACACATATAGGAGGCGGGAAATAACGAGCATGCTCACTCCCACAATACAACTAGAGTAAGTACAACTAGAGTAAGTACACACACACACACACGACCTATAGGGAATGTCCGTCTGCATAATAACGTACCAATTTTCTTTACACCAGTTAGAATTGAACCCTGTCCTTCACTACCCGAGCTAAGGAAGATACGTTTAGGAAGAGCTGTCGACCTTTCCTTAACCCCTTCTGTACCGGCGATGTCATTTTAATATTATTCTAGCTCTCTGTAGACGCCTTTGTGCAGTTTGAGAAGGATCGGTGGTTGTGAAAAAGGTTTAAGTGAGATATTTTGAAGCCTGTTAATTGCTGGAGGCCCTTTTTAAACTGAATAAAATCGTCTAATAGTAGCCAGAATAAAGTTAAAAGGACGGCGCCGGTACAGAAGGGGTTAATGGTGAGGTATGTCTTGAGGGTATTATTGATTAAACTTGATGGAGGTCTAGGGAGGAAATTAAGATCATCCCCTTAACCTTCCAAGCACTAGTGGGAGAATATGGAGAAACAAATGTCCGCAGGTTTGAGCAAAAAGAAGAGACAAAAAAAAAAAAAAATGGTCTAGTGGAGAGCGTCTTGACTTACATGTGTTTCACTAGCCCTGGTTGTTATCTTCTCCCTTGTGCAAGGAGATGGGTAATAGTCTTTCAGTAATATAGTATGTCCACTATTGTCTAGTATGTCTAGCGCTATTGAATCTCTGAGCGAGGGCTAGAGAGAAAATGGCGCTTAATAAAAACGACCTGAACATTATATTATGAAAAAGTATATACTGTATATATATAAAGAAACCCTATTAATTTTCCTGACTGGTTAAAATCGTGATATCTTCCCATCTGTTAAATATGTAACGGGTTTACTGTATTCTATCAGAGACACCACCCTAACCGGATATAGCTCTGCATATTACGTGGATAGTTTTCACAGGGTTAACAATGAACACACAAAATATCGCTAGATCAGTTATCAAAAGTCGCTAGAATTTAGCTGGATAGTATATAAATGTACACAAATCGCTAGAATAATGCCACAATCTCTGGAATATGACTCTAAAATGTCGGAAATCTCTAGAATATCGCTAGAAATGATGTCGCTAGATGTAAAAAATTGCCGCTAGATTGAAGTACCGGTATGTATACATGCCTCTAGATCTAGCGGTAAAGTCGGTAACACTGAACTGTCCTCACGACTTGAGACAAATCATATAATATAAGGAAATGATTGACTTTCCTATCAGACATTACGGGTATGACAACATCAATGCATTTAGTTTCCAGAATATTACACCCTTAAAAAGTTATATTGGTTGAGATAAAATGCATCAAATTCATATTTGTTTTCACCAACCCAACAATTAATTTACAAATAAACCAAACTAGTGAAATCAATGAAAGTAATGAATACATTTGGTACTCCAAGGACTCGAACCTAGGATACTCACACCGAAATTCCGCACACTAAGCATTACGCTATCAAGACAGTTAAAGGTGTATGCACAAGACTACGATATGTTATGCATTTTCGAATACTGCCTATTAATCTAAGCATGGTACATATTCCCAACTGCTCTATGGAGGGGAACGTGAATAGGTATCAGTATAGCCAATGATCATCCTTCTTGCATACCCTTTTTATATCCTTCAATGTTTACAGTGAAGGGAGAAGGGGGTCCAGAAAAAAAAAATACTCCCTTAATTAACTGGGTGTATTACTACCAATGTACCTTTATGGAAGCGTCTTGTTATGGGCACATTAATTACTCTGTTCGTACTTTCTTTAATCCTCTCCGTACCAGCGACGTTTTTTATATGTTATTCTAGCTATATTTAGACGATTGGATACAGCTTAGGAA
>CM064580.1:53266782-53311737 GCA_032716605.1 Paralithodes platypus
TCTAGGCGGAGTTTAAATGAATCAAACGTTGCTGCAGTCTATAACGCCTCGGGGAAGCCCATTCCACAAGTTGACAACTCGATTGAAGAAGAAATTCTTAGATTCGTGTGAGTTAAAAGATTTTTACGCAATAATTTTGAAGACCGTTTCCCCGCGTGTAATTAGATTGGTCGATAGTGAAGTACTTACTACTACAGTTTCATATTGTCGATGCCTTTGATGATATTGAACACTTGAATTAAGTCACCTCTATATCTGCGCTGGGTTAAAGGAAAGAGATGTAATTCTCTAAGACGCTCTTCGTATGGTTTGTTCTTTAGGCTAGGTATCATTTTGGTAACTCTACGTTGAACTCGTTCTAGCTTGTTTTTATATCTTTTTGGTAATAAGGGCACCATCCTTGAACGCAGTATTCCAGAAGAGGGCGGACTAAGGAATTGTAAAGGGTTAGGATAACGTCTTTGGATTTATGCTCAAATGACCTGCCTATAAAGCCAATTATTTTGTTTGCCTTCTTAACAACTTCTGAACTTTGTTGACTCGGTTTTAGGTTATTCGATATTGTTACTACTAGATCGGTTTCTCTGTTTACATTCTTAAGCTGAGTGCATTCATCGAATAGTTTGCTTTTCTCATATAGGTAGCCGATATGTAGTACTTTACATTTATCCGCATTAAACTCATTTGCCAAATTTGGGCCCAACATGACAATTTTATCTAGATTGTGTTGCATATCTTCAACTTGTTCTTTTGAGAGTACGCTTTTGCAATTTTTGTATCGTCAGCAAATTTTGAGATTGTACAGGTGAGACCCTCATCTATGTCGTTGATGTAAATTAGAAAGAGAATTGGTCCTAGTACCGATCCCTGGGGTACCCCGCTACTTACATTGGTCCATTTAGATGCTTACCGTTTATGACTAACCCCTTTGCTTTCTGTCGCTGAGCCAATTTTCTATCCATTTCAACACACCGTCTTGTATTCCATGCGCTTTTAGTTTTAGCAGTAAACGTTTGTGGGGAACTTTGTCAAAGGCCTTTTGAAAATCAAGGTAATATAATATCTACAGCTTTACTTCTCATCGTAGAGTGTTGAGGATATCGTGGAAGAAGTCTAAGAGGTTTGTTAAACAGGAAACGTTTTTTTACGAAAAGACCGTGTTGAGTATCTTTAAGTATGTTATTTTCCTCTAAGTGATTTACGAGTCTGTCTCGTATGACCGTTTTCTAGCATTTTACATACAACTGAGGTTAATCTAATTGGACGATAGTTACTGGGTAGGGATTTGCTGCCTTTTTTGAATATCGGTGTTACGTTGGCTAGCTTCCACTGATCGGGCATAGTTCCAGACTGCAAGGATTTATTGAATAGTAATGTCAGTGGTTTGGAGAGCTCATCCTTAGCTTCCTTTAGAACTCTAGGCGAGATTGTATCAGGTCCTGGCGTTTTATTTACCGTTGAGTTTATCTAAAACAATTCAATACTTCTCTCTCTCTGTAACGGTGATATTACTTAGAACATCTGAATTATCAATCTGAATCGGCAATGGTGTAGGATATCACTGAGTTCTTCTTGTTGTAAAAACTGATGCAAAGAAGGTATTGAGGGCATTACTCATTTTGTACTTCGTCTTTTGGTGTATTCTCCATTTTCATCGACTAACGGTCCAACAGTTGAAGTAACTACTTTTTTCTTTCTGATATAACTATAGAATTATTTTGGGTTTGTTTTACTTTGAGCGCAATATTACTCTAATGTCTTTTTACTTTGCTTTTAAATAACTTTTTGGCTTTGCGTCGTAGCTCTAGCAAAAGTTCACCCCGTTTCTTCGTCATTTTGTGAGGATTTTAAATCTATCATTAGCAAATTTTTTAGCAAGCAGCAGTTTGAAATATCTTTATTCCACCATTTGGGCTTACATATTTATTATGGCCTGGACGCCGTATTTTCGATGGTATGCAGTCTTGCACTACTTTTAGGTAAGTGGTTTCGAGTAATTCCCAAGATGGATTTAATGTCCGTTATTGTTAATTAAAAAGCTCCAGTCAGTTTCTTTAAAAAAAATCATAGCTCTAAGTTTATGGAATTTGCTTTCTTGAAATTAGGGACTTTTTCGATGCTACTACTTGGTTCGTTACTAGTAAAGTTTAAAGTGAAAGTTATCGTACGATGGTCGCTGTTACTGAATTCATCACCAACATTCAATTCTCTATCAATTCTTCTTTTTGTTGCAAATACAATGTCAAGAACGTTATTACCACGGGTCGGCGTTCGAACAATGATAAAGCGAACTCTCTTGCAAGTTCGTATACAAGTCATGTCCGTAAGTAAGAGTATCGCCCCACTTGGTCACAGGTAAATTAAAGTCGCCAAAATTACGGTATCTTGTGAGTTACTTACATCTGCAATTTGTTCGTAAATTCTCGGTCAGGTTGCACTGATTGAGCTGGAGGTCCTGTATATTAACGCAAGTATTATTGTCCCTTTAATTCTTATTGCACAAAAGATGTGTCGACGTTCACAATTTGAGGTTTTGACACGAGGGTCGGGTTAAGAGAGAGAGAGAGAGAGAGAGAGAGAGAGAGAGAGAGAGAGAGAGAGAGAGAGAGAGAGAGAGAGAGAGAGAGAGAGAGAGAGAGGAGAGAGAGGAGAGAGAGAGAGAGAGAGAGAGAGAGAGAGAGAGAGAGAGAGAGAGAGAAAAAAAAAGGAAAGCAAGCAAGCAAGCAGTTTATCATACACCCCACATCATGTAGTCTCAAGAAGGGCTTTTATCATGACCTTTTATGAATATTTACCAGGCTACCACTAACACGTCATATCCTTCAGGCGGTACACGGAGAAACACACACACACACACACACACACTATTATTTCAAACATAATGGCACGGCCTTGGTTAATGAATACGAAAACACCTCTTAATTATTAAAAATATATAATACATCTATAAATAAAACAAATATATATACCGGTATATAGCCTATATATACAGTATATAACTATATAACTATATATATATATATATATATATATATATATATATATATATATATATATATATATATATATACAGGGTGTCCATAAAGTCTCTTTACAATTTAAAACAATTATTACCAAGGCAATTGATGAGATATATTAATCAGATTTGTTGTATGTACTCGGTGGTTATCAAAGTTTTTAATAACATTGCATTTGTCCATTGGTCCATTTTTCTTCCACGAGAAAACAATTACTGCAAATGTTTACCTTGACCTTTTGACTGAATATGTGGCACCACAACTACTGTAGATGACCTTCAACCAACCATCATTCATCAGCAAGATGGTGCACCACCACATTGGGGACTGCGTGTTCGTGAGTTCCTAAATCAAACATTCACAGACCGGTGGATTGGAAGGGATGACCCGATTCCCTGGCCACCTCGTTCACCAGATATCACTCCCCTGGACTTCTTTCTATGGGGTTATGTTAAAGATATCGTGTATCGAACAGAGATACGGGACATCACTGACCTAAAGCAAAAGATCACTGATGCCATTGCGACCATTGATGAGGCTATGCTACAGCGAACATGGCAAGAAATCGAGTACCGTCTTGATGTGCTTCGTGCAACTAATGGTGCCCATGTAGAGGTGTAGTAAATGAGGCAAAAAAAACTTCAATATCTACTCCTCATTTTGTAATAATTTCCACATATTTGTCTGTTCATTTGCTTTTGTAATAAATATTTTAAATTGTAAAGATACTTTATGGACACCCTGTACAGTATATTTTCTGCTCTCTCTGGGCTAAATACTGAGAAGGATGGTGTTCTTCCAGTTGTACTAAAAACTGTTCTTCCATGCTGACTCCCTGCCTTGGGGGAGACTTTCGTATCTGTCTTTCCTTTAACGTCATTCCTTCTTGCTGGAAGTTTGCACTATTCAGCCTGTCCCAAAGAAGGATGACCGCTCTCAATCCTCCAACTATCGTCCAATTGCTCTCATTTCTTGCATCTCTGAAGTTTTTTAAACTAGTTTGAAATCAAAATTTCTTAAGCATTCGTCTTCCCCTTATCATATGCTGATGATTCTACCTTACACTATTCGACTAGTCTTGCACAACAACCCAGCATAAAATCACACAAAAAACCCACGTGATGAGGCCATAACACGCCTATATTCTGATCTCTCAACTATTTCCGATTGATGCAGAGAGAATCTTGTTACTTCTAATGCTTCCAAAACCCAATCTCTCCATTTATCTACCCGTCAAGAACTTCCACACGTCTATCCCTTATATATCAACAATACACAAATCAACCCTTCATCTTCTTTTTGTATGCTTGGTGTTTCTTTTCCTTTTGTCTTTTCTTGGAAAGATCGTATTATCACTCTTGCTAAAACATCTTCCTAGAAGTTAGGTGTGCTCAACCGTCTCCGTGGGTTCTCCACGCTTGCACATTCACTCACCACTACAGCAATCACACACTAACATCATCACTCACCATCACTACTCACCATAACAACCACTGTAACAACCACCATACTTACCATCATCACTCATAAACACCACCACAAATAACACCACCACAACCACACACTACCATCACCATTACCATCACCACTCACCATAACAATCATCATACTTTACCATCATCACTCACCATCACCACTACAAACCACACCACCACAACCACACACTACCATCACTCATCATTACCAATCTACTGTGACCCAAGTGTTCACCACCTTTTATTGTACACTGCCACTAACACCCCCAAGCTAAGGCCACACTTCCCAGCCCTATCATCACACACACACACACACGCACACATGCACATATACATACATACCCACACACACACATACACACACACACACACGCACACGCATACACACACACACACACACACACACACACACACACACACACACACACACACACACACACAGTGAGAGTGAGTGAGCGAGTGTGAGTAAAATAAAAACAAAACAAAAAATCTACTTAAAAGTGGTTATTCTGCTCATAATTACAATTACAAAGTGTACATTAAGTATTAACTTAGGTATAAACTTAGGTATAAGGTATAAACTTAGATTGTACATACACATTCAGATGCATATATACACGCAATACATACATATAGTGTATATACGGTACCAATATGCCCATTCATACACCCATATTTATACATACATATACCGTACATACACATACGCACACATATATATACATATATACGGTACGTACATACACACATATACATCCACACACATATACGTATAAACACATACCCACATGCATATACATATACATACACACATACACGCATATACATACACACATATACATACACGCATATACATACATGCTCACATGGATACAACTGTATATATACACACACACATACATATACATACACATAGATACGCATTACATACAGTACATACCCATACAACATATCTACATATATATGCATACAATCCTGTAGATATTAATAGAAGCATATATACATACTTGAATACATTAATCAATATATACTGCAAAATAAGGACATATTGAATACTGTACATACATTACATAAATATGTGCGTGGACTTACATACTTTTACACACACATTCATATTTGTTTGACTGTATATAGTTTATATGTATCTATATTGAAATACCCACATATACAGTATATAGTCTTACAAATATGAATAAGGTTATATAGGACATCATATTACCATAGAGAACAATGAGGCCCGATATTTAGATTATGTATTATTTAATCAATTCTTATTCAACTTTGATTTAAACGCCTGTACGGTATTTGCCTCTTTGATATCCGATGGTAGTTGATTCCATAACTTAGAGTAAGAGTGAGTGACAGACAGAAAGTCACACTTTCTCACATACATAGATAATGAGAGAGAGAGAGAGAGAGAGAGAGAGAGAGAGAGAGAGAGAGAGAGAGAGAGAGAGAGAGAGAGAGAGAGAGAGTGTGTGTGTGTGTGTGTGTGAGTTATGTGTATGTGTGTTTAGGGCGATGGCTGGGTTGACCTTAGAACGATACACAGAAGACAGGAATTCCCAGGGACCGATTAAACAGAAGTGTTCAGTAGTTGGCCTTTGTCAGCACAGTAGCTCTCTTGTTCTCTCGCTCACATACTCACTCCCACTAACTCACACTCTCTCACTCACTATCACATACACACTCCATCTCTCTCTCTCTCTTTCTCACACACACACACACACTCACACACTCACACTTTCACTCTCTCTCTCTCTCTCTATCTATCTATTTATCTATCTCTCTACTATATATCAGTAGTATACAAACATTTTCAACTTCATTCTTAACAATGAATCTCCCAGTAGATATTGTTTCCTCAACTAAATTCGGAGGGATGTGTTGGGTGGGGAGAGAGCCTTCTTCTTTGCTGTCTTTACCTTCAACTTTGTAGCTAATCCCATGTTACAATAAAGCTTGGAGTGTCTAGTAGGGACTGCAAGGTCTGTGGAGTCTGTGTATCTATGTAACTCTACCAAGCTCTTTCTCTCTTCCCCCCCCCCCCTCTCTCTCTCTCTCTCTCTCTCTCTCTCTCTCTCTCTCTCTCCTCCTCTCATCTCTTGCTCTCTCTCGTTCTCTCTCATCTCTCCTCTCCTCTCTCTCGCTATTCTCTCACCCTCTCTCATGTTCAGCTGAAGAGAGCGTTAGAAAAGAAAAAAATTATACACAAATAAAAAATAAGAATAATAAAAATCACTAAATATGTACATACTACTAAGGGTGATGTGTTGGATGATTCCAATTAACCCCAAAATTTACATGCTGGTAAGGCGAAGGGTTGCATTTTTTTTTTTTTTTTTTTTTTTTTTTTTTTAATCTTTCCTGTAAATTCCTTCTGGGGATTTCGAAGCCCAGCATGATTAATCACTTCCAACTTTTTCATATACGGCAATTGCCGGAGGGAACGGAGGGTGGGGAGAGAGCCTTCTTCTTTTCTATCCTTTCTATCCTTTCCTTCAACTTTCCTTTTCTATCGGATATGCCATCTCTACTAGAATTAAGTCCTGACCACCTCGTTTGGATCGTAAGGTCTGTGTGGCCAGTGTATCTATGTAAATCTATGTCTATGTAAATTTCTCTCTCTCTCTCTCTCTCTCTCTCTGGGAAACACATGTAACAGATGTTCACAGTTTAGTTAGGGGTTTAATTGACAAGGATGGATGTGCCTTTCTTACTTCTATTATAGCTATCATGAAACAACTATATTTAATTTTGGAAGGGTCTATGGGTGTCAGAGGATTGAATGGGATAGATGGTGAATTTCTTCCTTCTGTTCTGGCTATCATTAGACAATTTTATTGAGTCAGGTCAGGTGAAGGTATTGAGGGATAAGCCCTACGGCACCTCGTATCTACATTCTACTTTTCCTATTTTTCTGAAGAGTAGAGAGGGGAGAAGGGGTGTTGGAGAGAGAGGAAGCTGTTGGAGTGGCTTTGTTATGTGTGTTATTAGTCTGTATTTAGGATGGATCTGTGGGGTCAGAGGGATACATTGAGGTTATGGTGTAATTTGTCATTATATACTGGATATCATTAGAAATGTTTTTAAGTTTTGAAAGGACGTATGGAAATCAAAGGGTAAATTGAGTTACTTTCCCTTATTTTTCTAGAGATCTTGTCCAAGCTGAGTAAATATTATATAATGTACGGCAGCAAACACGATAATCACCTGGGAAACAAGAAGCCTAACAGATGTTCACAGCTTGGGGTCAGTGTGTTTAATTGACAGGGATGGATAGGAGGGTACTGGTAGTTAGGCAGGCAGACAGACAGACAGACACAGAGCCATATGGTCCACTAGTTTAATACCTGTGATTTATATGGTCGCTACTGGGGTTAAGGGGGTATTGCTTTTTTTTTTAGTCGATTTGTTTCTTTATATATTTGTTATTATTTTAGTTTCCCCCATAGGCCTCCATCAAGCTAAACAAAATACACCCCCTAGACCCCCTTCTAGATACATTTGTAAATTTTTTGGTGAAGAACTGTCCCGGCCGAAAGCCGGTTCCTCTTAAAATTACAAGCTCGAAATCGCTCGCTATGAATTTGTTTATACCTAAATGGCACGAATGGTCTTAATATTGACAAAGAAAGGGGGCGAAAGGTATCAACATCGCCAAACTAATGGAAGGAACGTCTTAAAATCTCAAAACTAATGGGGCTAAACATGAGGGAGAAGGGGGTCCATAAAAGCAACTACATGTCCCTTGAGAGGGAGAGAGAGAGAGAGAGAGAGAGAGAGAGTGAGAGTGAGAGTGAGAGTGAGTGAGTGGCACGGGTGATGGACTGGGGTGGTTCGGGCAAGCGTGACCCACCATCCTCACCCCACCCACATACCGTCACCCTCACGCCCACACCCCACCCGTCACCCACCACCCGGACCCCACCCACTTACCGTCACCCTCACGCCCACCCCACCCGTCACCCACCACCCAGACCCCACCCACATACCCTCACGCCCACCCCACCCGTCACCCGTACCTCACCACTCACACAGACAGAGTAGACGGTATTTTCACCCACATTATTAACCCCTTCAGTAATAGGACACTTTATTTTATTCAGGCCAGACAGTTTTATTCAGCTTTGGAAGGCTCTCTAGGCATGATAGCGGTAAAGTATATCAGTTAACCCTGTGGCTTCTAAAATGTCTTCCTAAACTAAATAGAATCGTCAAGTGATAGCCAGCCTTTATAACAAATATATGCGTCATCGTATACTTAATAGGAGGTTTTTGTTTTTGAACCCCCTCCTCCCTCATGCTTAGCCCCATTAGTTCTGAGATTTTAAGACATTCGGCCCATTAGTTTGGCCATATATATATATATATATATAATATATATATATATATATATATATATATTGTACTGTACATGTATTCGTATAATTCAGTTAAAATGATGGGTTCAAAGTGATCAGTATATTATTTGGTAAGTCATTATCGCTTGTCTCTCTTGGTACTTACAAGCAAAGTATGCTTACAAGGCCCCCCAGTTGTTTAGGAGTGCTCTACGTTACAGTAAGGGGAGATTATCACCTTAAGGCGGTATTTTATTCTGGACTCCCTTCTCCCTCATGTTTAGCCCCATTGTGTTGTGTTTTTAAGATGTTCGCCACATTTTTCTACCGAAAAGTGCACATATTCGTCTCGAACGGGGGCCTTATGGGTATAATTTTATGCTTGATGTGGGTCGAGGTAGGATACTATCAAATAAAATGAAAATATATTAAAAATAAAACATAAATATATAAATTATTATAATAATTACTATCAAGAGCAGTGGATGTTGGTGTATCGCTGAAAAGGGAGGGAATTGAGTGGAAGCTACCTATACTGCTGTTTGCGGATGATACAGTTCTGATGAGTGATAATGAATGGGAGTTGCAGGGTCTGGTAAATGAGTTTGGAACAGTGTGCGAAAAACAGAATTTGAAGGTAAATACGGGGAAGAGCAAGGTTATGGTCTTCGAAAGGGGTGAAGTCACAGAGTGTGAGGTGAAGCTGAACGGTCAGGCTATGGAGATCGTCAACTCTTTTAAGTATCTGGGCAGTGTGTTGAGTAAGATGGGACTATGGATGAAGAGGTGCGGGAGAGGGTACAACAGGGGAAGAGGGTTGTAGGAACGCTAAAAGCAGTAACAAGAAATAGGGTGGTCAGTATGGAAGTGAAGAAGTCCTTGCATGACAGTGTGGTAATCCCGACACTGACTTACGGAAGCGAAGCATGGACGTTGGTTGAGAGACTCAGACCAAGAGTGAGAGCAGTGGAAATGAATTACTTAAGGAGTGCGTGCGGAGTTACATGGAGGGATAGACAGACTAATGAGGAAGTAAGAAGGAGGTGTGGTGTGGAGGTAGATGTGCTGGAAAGTGTGAAAAGGAACAACTTGAGATGGTTCGGCCATATGGAACGTATGGAAAGCGAGAGAATGACTAAGAGGGTGTACGAGAGCGAGGTGGAGGGACAGAGGGGGAGAGGTAGACCGAATATGAGGTGGAAGGATGGAGTGAGGAACTACATGAACGAAGGCGGTGCTGGTTGGGGGGAGGGGCGTCGACTGACTGGGGACAGAGGTGCATGGGGGCGGTTCGTTCGTGGCCACCCCTTCGGGGATCACGGCGTCAGGCAATAGATAGATAGATAGATAGATAATAATAATAAAAAAAAAAATAAAAAAAAATATATATAATGCAAGTAGTAAAAACCTCCCCTTGAGGTTAACTTCATCACCACAATGATTTATCCCTTTGCTCGTTAGACTGTTTCTACACACATTGTACTTTCACTTTCTCACCACCCTTAGTTATCACACACACACACACACACACACACACACACACACACACACACACACACACACACACACACACACACACCCAGGCACACACACACACACACACACACACACACACACACACACACACACACACACACACACACACACACACACACACACACACACACACACACACCAGGCACACACACACACACCAGGCACACACACACACACACACACACACACACACACACACACACACACACACCAGGCACACACACACACACACACACACACACACACCAGGCACACACACACACACACCAGGCACACACACACACCAGGTACACACACACACACACACACACACACACACCAGGCACACACACACACCAGACACACACACACACACACCAGACACACACACACACACACCAGGCACACACACACACCAGGCACACACACACACACCAGGCACACACACACACACACACACACACACACACTAAGACTATTCATTATAGACGTAGCCCAACTCAATTTAAGTATAATTTGATGATGCAGACAACTAACGTTCATGTATTAAACAAGCAAGCACTTTTTTTTTAGAATAGTGTTTGTTATATTTAGATAATTAGCTTTTGTAAGATACTTTGTAATGTATATTGGGGAGCTGTATTCCTTTTTTTTTTAAATCTGAGCAAAAGTGTATGTTCTATTCTAAATGTTGTATTATGTTGACACACACCACACACACACCAGACACATACACACATTACCATATAAAAACATACACAAACCCATACATACATGCACTACACACACGCCAGGCACATAGACGCACTACAATACAGACACTACCATATACACACATACTACCATTCACACACGCCAGAAACACATGCCAGCCAAATACACAGTACCACACACACACTGCCATGCACACACACGCACGCACACTACACACTCGCCAGAAACACACACACACACACCAGACACAAACACACACACGTGTGCATAAATGGAGTTGTATGTAATAGGTATGTAATAGGTATGTAATAGGTATGTAATAGGTATCAGGAATATTATGTTTTTTACACCAACCAACTTCACATCTAAACTCAATTAATGAAATCAACAAATACATGTGGCACTCCGAGGACTCGAACCCAGGATACTCACATCGAAATTCTGCGCACTATGCATTACGCTATCAAGACAGAGTATGTATGTACAGTAAGTATATCTGCTTGTATCATGCAGGATGTCAAATCGGGGCAATCGTGTTTGAAGATTTGAATGAATATGAGAAGGAATACAAGTAAATTAACATGCAATAGTATTATTTTGGCCATTTTGTCACTTCCAAAGACATATTTTGAACTATAAACCACAATTTGAGTTTTGCATATAAGATAATATAGACCAAACAGAAAATATTTTGATTTCGTTTGCCATCCCTTGTGTACAGAATGTAGGTACCATTGCCAATCATTACAGTTCTATCATGCAGTAAGACCATTGTAACGTGCCAGCCATGGTGGTCGTATATTATTACAGCTCCCATTGTTTTAGTAGTAACGATTATAAGTGTATAGACGTGTGTGTGTGTGTGTGTGTGTGTGTGTGTGTGTGTGTGTGTGTGTGTGTGTGTGTGTGTGTGTGTGTGTGTGTGTGTATGTGTGTGTGTGTGTGTGTTGGGATAAATGTGTACCGTACTGTGCGTGTGTGGGGGTTGGGGTGGGATGTACAGTATGTGTGTTGGAAGGGGTCTGCAGGTACTGTATGTGTGTGTGTGTGTGTGTGTGTGTGTTGGGATAAATGTGTACCGTACTGTGCGTGTGTGGGGGTTGAGGTGGGATGTACAGTACGTGTGTTGGAAGGGGTCTGCAGGTACTGTATGTGTGTGTGTGTGTGTGTGTGTGTGTTGGCATAAATGTGTACTGTGCGTGTGTGGGGGTTGGGGTGGGATGTACAGTATGTGTGTTGGAAGGGGTCTGCAGGTACTGTATGTGTGTGTGTGTGTGTGTGTGTGTGTGTTGGGATAAATGTGTACCGTACTGTGCGTGTGTGGGGGTTGGGGTGGGATGTACAGTATGTGTGTTGGAAGGGGTCTGCAGGTACTGTATGATTGTGTCCGTATTTAAGTACCTGGGTGTGTACTCATAGACGTGTGTTTAAGTAGATAGATAGATAGATGGATATATAGTTTATTGACCACAACAAAATTTAAATACAAACGAACCCGTGTAGGATTGTATTATGTAGAGCGGCAGTCATTAAGGGGAGATTTCCACTTGAGGGATTTTTTTCTGGACCTCTTTCTCCCTCATGTTTAGCCCCAATGCTTTTAAGATTTGGAGATAAGTTAGGCGATCTTAAGAACTTTCGCCCAATTTCTGTCAATTTTAAGACCGTTAGTGCAATTTAGGTGTCGATTTTTTCCTAGTGAGCGATAGCGAGCCTGTAATTTAAGAGGAACCGGCCTTTGGCCGGGACATTTTTCTACCGATAAATGTACACATTTATCTTGAAAGGGGGCCTAGAGGGTGACATTTTAAGCTTGATGGAGGTCTAGGGAACTAACTAAAAACCTCCCCTTAAGAGTTATATCGTGCAGTGTAACCATTGTAACTCAACGGGTCCTGGTGCTCGTATATTCTACCAGCCACCATTGTTCTACACCGGCCCATCATTTGCTATTTTGACACACCAGATGGGTCATTTCGTAAACCTAGAACATTTTATTGTATTATTATATACAGTATATACCGGTATATATATATATATATATATATATATATATATATATATATATATATATATATATACTTTATTTGTATCTACTATATGAGTGAATTATTATGCGTTATTAATTTTATTTCATTTCATTTATTCAATAAATAATTAAATAATTAGACGTCACCGGTACTTAGAAAGGTTAATAAACGCCCCCGCTCTCCCTTCGATCTTTATTTGTCAATTTTTCGGTACAAACATGTCCACGAAGGCCGATTTCTCCTAACTTGCAGGCTAGCTATCGCTCACCTGGAAATACACAACATCGATATCTAAGTGAGCTAAAGACATCCCATGATCTCAAAAAGCACCGCCTCACACCAGATAGAGTTAAGGGGGAGGTAGTTGCTTTTTCGGAACCCCCTTCTCCCTCGTGTTTCGCCCCATTTGTTTTGCGATTGTAAGACGTTCGCACCATTTCTTTTCGATTTTAAGAACTTTTGTCCCATTTCTATATCAATATCAAGACCTTTTGTACAATTAGGTGTCATTAGTTTTGTCTGGCGATCGATAGCGAGCCTGTAATTTTGGAGGAACCGGCCGAACAGTTTTCTACCGAAACATTTACAAATTTATCTGGAAAGGGGATCTCGAGGGTGTCTACGGACGAAACTAGAAACATTATAAAATACACAAGTAAACACTAAACAAACAAATAACACCTACCCCTTAACCCCTTCCGTACCACCCCGTAACCCCTTCTGTACCACCCCTTAACCCCTTCCGTACCACCCCTTAACCCCTTCCGTACCACCCCTTAACCCCTTCCGTACCACCCCTTAACCCCTTCCGTACCACCCCTTAACCCCTTACCCCATCCGTACCACCCCTTAACCTCTTCCGTACCACCCCTTAACCCCTTTCCTTCCTCCCCTTGATCCCTACCGTACCACCCCTTAACCCCTTCCGTACCACCCCTTAACCCCTTCCGTACCACCCCTTAACCCCTTCCGTACCACCCCTTAACCCCTTCCGTACCACCCCTTAACCCCTTCCGTACCACCCTTAACCCCTTCCGTACCACCCCTTAACCCCTTCCGTACCGCCCGTTAACCCCTTCCGTACCACCCCTTAACCCCTTCCGTACCACCCCTTAACTCCTTCCGTACCACCCCTTAACCCCTTCCGTACCACCCCTTAACCCCTTCCGTACCACCCCTTAACCCCTTCCGTACCACCCCTTAACCCCTTCCGTACCACCCCTTAACCCCTTCCGTACCACCCCTTAACCCCTTCCGTACCACCCCTTAACCCCTTCCGTACCACCCCTTAACCCCTTCCGTACCACCCCTTAACCCCTTCCGTACCACCCCTTAACCCCTTCCGTACCACCCCTTAACCCCTTCCGTACCACCCCGTAACCCCTTCTGTACCGGCGACGTCTTTTCAATTTTATGCTAGCGATTTGTAGACGATTGTGTATAGTTTAAGAAGGATCTGCGGTAGTCAAAGGGTTAAGGGGAGGTATTTAGTTTGTTCCCTAGACCTCCATCAAGCTTAAAATTACACCCCCTTGAGTCCCTTTCAAGATAAATTTGTACATTTTTCGGTAGAAAAATTTCCCGGCTGAAAGCCGGTTCCTCTTAAATTACAGGCTCGCTATCGCTCGCCAGGATAAAATCGACACCTAAATGGCACGAAAGGTCTTAAAATTGACAGAAATGGGTCGAAAGTTCTTAAAATCGTCAAAATAATGGGGCGAACGTATTCAAATTAGAAAAGCAATGGGGCTAAACATGAGGGAGAAAGGAGTCAAGAAAAAAATCCCTCAAGTGGAGATCTCCCCTTAAGCGATAGTTCAAAGCCTGTTAATTGCTAGAGGCCCCGATTAAACTGAAAACAAAAAAATCGTCTAATAGTAGCCATGAACCATTAAACAAAACGTCGCCGGTACTGAAGGGGTTAAATCCGTTCAGCACCATGACGCCTTTTGACCTGCCATTAGGGTTAACATTAGACGATTTTATGTAGCTTAAGAAGGACCTCGGTTATTACGAGGGTTTAATCGAGATCGTATTTACCCGTTAAGCCGGTATCACACGAGAGCTTTTTCCCTCAACACTGGTCTGGCAGCTTGCGAGGTCAACATTTACAATATGTCGGTCACCTAAATTCATCTACCATCAGTCTAGTTTCCGATACCAGGGCAAAAAAACTCCAGAAATGTTGCCAGAAAAATGTTGATCATGGAATGTTGACTATAAAAGCTCTTGTGTGATACCGGCTTTAGAGTCGATCAGGTGTATCATAAAGTAAAGGCCATCGTCTAATGGTTAACCAGAATGTGATGGAAATGACGTGATGGTGGTGAAAGGGTTAAGGGGGCCCACCTCGTTTGTTTTCTCTTTCTCGCCCTCTCTCGTTTGGCTTGTATCCATTCAGCCTACTGTTTTAAGACGTTTGCCCCCATCCAGATGTCAGTATTTTCCCGCGAGCCAGAATATACTGTATATATACTGTATATATTTTGACAGCAAGCTAAATTTGTACATTTTTCGATAGAAAAATGTCTCCGGCGAAGCCGGATTTCTCCATACAATGCTGGCTCTCTATCGCTCGCCAGGAAGAAATCGACACCTGGGTGGGGATAAACGTCTGAAGTTGGCTGAATGGGGCCGAATGGATACAAGATAGAGAAAGAGAGAAAAGGAGAGAAAGATAAACAAATCCGGTGACCCCCCTTAAATGCTACACGAGGAGGCCGTAGATTTATGCCGTGCTAAGATCTGACTTTCATGACGACCTTTGAAAGACGATACGCCTCTCAAATCCTCCCAGGCCGAGATTTTATACAGCGCCTCACTCCGTGGGCGGCGCGCGATGGGGTTTTTAGGGGGAGCTTTTTATATATTGGTTTGTATATATTTATTTATTTATTTATTTATTAGTTTAGTATTATAATTTGGTCATTATTATTATTGTTATTATTATAATTTTTATTATTTTTATTATTATAATTATTATTACTATTATTATTATTATTATTAGCCTATTATTATTTTTTTTCTTCTTAAGTTTCTTCCCTAGACCTCCATCAAACATAAACAAATAGCCCCAAGGTCCCCCTTCTAGATTATTTCATGCAATATTAGGGGACATCAGCAGATGTTGACTAAGTTTCACATAAATGTATTCATTATTTTTGTTTTAAATCCTTCTGACAGCCAATCTAACGAACAAGCAACTCATTCCAAGCCAGACTCACTCAAAACTCAAAACTTGCTATCTGAAGTCACAACGCAAAATAGCTTAATACAACACCGAAACAGTGTTTATATAACCAAACTTTGTTCAATGGGTTAAACATGAGGGAGAAAGGTGTCCCGAATACGCCCCCCCCCCCCCCCCTATCCCCCCCTTAGAAATATACGGCACTTAGGCCTTTCAGACCCATATTACCATCAATTGAGCATCCCTTCCCATCTCCAAGGGGGCGAGCATTTCCATAAATTATTCCAGATTTTGGCTCCCAATTGCCTAGTAAGTTATATGGTGGTAGGGGTGAGAGATGGAGGCGGGGGTGGTGAGTGATGGTGGTTGTGTGGGTGATGGTGGTGGTGTCGGTGGTAGTGATGGTGGTGGTTGTGTGGGTGATAGTGGTGGTGGTAGTGGTCGTGTGGGTTATGGTGGTGGTGATAGTGGTTGTGTTGGTGATAGTCGTGGTTGTGTGGGTGGTTGTGGTGGTGAACTATGTTGAATGTAGGGAAGGACCGGCACAATAAGATACAATATAAGGGAACTAGAATAAGATAAATAGTACACCACTTTGTAATTGTCACTTTAATAATACAAAAAATAAAAACAAAAATAGAAGTAAACATGCTTACACTACTGAAATGTTTGTGGACATGCAGTAATGCAAGTAATGGTCGCTTTTCTGTAAATCTAAAATGCCTCGCTTAAGAATGGGAAAGGGTGGGATTTTTTTTTTTTTTTTTTTTTTTTTTGTGGTGGTGGTAATGTTGGTGATATTCATGGTTGTATGGGTGGTAGTGGTGATAATGAAAACATGATGGTGATGATAGTGATGTTGTGCTGGTGATGTTGCTGGTGTAGTGGTGATGACGGTGACAGTGATGGGGGGGGGGAGTATTGATTAGATGATGATTGTAGTGGTGGTGATAGTGATGGCAAATTAACATGGTAATAGTGGTGGTAATAATGATGGTTATGGTGCTTAGTATATTAGTAGTGGTAATTATTTTTACTACCTCGTAAGGGGAAGTTTGTTTTTTATGGAACCCCTTCTCCTTCATGTTTAGCCCCATTGGTTTTGAGATTTTAAGATGTTTGCCCCATTAGTCTGACAGTTCTAAGACCTTTTATGCCATTTAGTTGTCGATTTTTTCCTGGCGAGCGATATGAAGCCTGTATATTAGGAGGAAGCGGCCTTCGGTCGAGACAATTATAATCCGAATAATGTACAAACTTATCTCGAAGGGACTTTTACATTTGTTGAGCGGTACTTGAAATGTAGACAGAATGGATAAAACACACCATCTGAGGAAGAGCACTTTATTGACAACGTTTTGCAGATATCTTCATCAGGTCACTGTGCCCTGATGAAGCTAGGCCTATCTGGGAAACGTTGTCAATAAAATGTTCTTTCCCAGATGGTGTTTTTTATCTACTTTCATGTTTCTTGTTTTAAAGCTTGATGAAGGTCTAGGGAGGAAACTAAATAAATCTATAAATGAATGAATGAATGAATGAACAGATAAATACAGACTTTAAGGGAGCCCACCTCTCTTTTTTCTCTTTCTCTCCCTCTCTCTTTGGCTTGTATCCATTCGGCCCCATTCAGCCTACTGTTTTAAGACGTTTACCCCCATTCAGGTATAAATATTTTCCATATACAGTATATACATTTTTGTTTTGACAGGAAGATAAATTTGTACACCTTTCGATAGAAAAATGTCTCTGGCATTATATTTTTTTGTTTTGACAGGAAGCTAAATTTGTAAATTTTCCGATAGAAAAATTTCTTCGGCGAAGTCGGATTTTTTCACACAATGCTGGCTCGCTATCGCTCGCCAGGAAGAAATCGATACCTGGATGGGGATAAACGTCTTAAAACAGTTGGCTGAATGGGGCCGAATGGATACAAGCCAGGGAAAGATAAAAAAGGAGAGAAAGATTAAAAAAGCCGGTGACCCCCATTAACCCTCTCCGACATATGACGCAATTTTGAGCCTATTAGGGATACTTTAAAGCCTTTATTACCATCAGGGTTTTTTACAAACCTTTATTTTAGTTACTTCAACCTCTGCAGTTGTCTTTGAGTTAGATGTGGGCAGAAAACTAATTTTGGAGAGGTAATTATAAGAGTGAGAGAACTCTATTTCTTATTGCTAATCTGGCAACCTCTGCGTCATATATGTCTGAAGGGGTTAATTGATGTTAGAGGGTAATATTGGTGATGGTGAGACATGAGAGGATGTAAAGAGTCCATGGGTATCACTGCCACGACCACAGAATTGAATAATAAATAGATGGCTGGGTGGATAGATGGATGGATGGATGGGTGTGTTTGAGGATGGGAAAGAGGGTGGGTGGATGGATGTATGGATGAACTGATAGGGAAGAAGGTGGGTGGATAGATGGATGGATGGGTGGGTTGGAGGATGGGAAAGTGGATGGATGGACTGATAGGGAAGAAGGTGGGTGGATAGATGGATGGAGGGGTAGGTTGGAGGATGGGAAAGAGGGTGGGTGGATGGATGGATGGGTGGGTGGACTGATAGGGAAGAAGGTGGGTGGATAGATGGATGGATGCGAAGGTTGGAGGATGAAAAAGTGGGTGGGTGGATGGATGGATGGATGGGAAAGAGGGTGAGTGGATAGATGGATGGATGGGTGGGTTGGAGGATGGGAAAGAGGGTGGGTGGATGGATGGACTGATTGGGAAGAAGGTAGGTGGATGGATGGATGGGTGGGGGCGTGGATAGATGGATGGATGGGTGGGTTGGAGGATGGATGGATGGGTGGACTGATAGGGAAGAAGGTGGGTGGGTTGGAGGATGGGAAAGTGGATGGGAAGATAGATAGATGGATGAGTGGGTGGGATGATGGGAAAGTGGGTTACAGGATAGAGGGATAGATGGGTGGGTGGGCGGGAAGTGGGTGAGTGGATGGCTGTGTGGGTTGGAGGATGGGAAAGTGGATGGGAAGATAGATGGATGGATGAGTGGGTGGGATGATGGGACAGTGGGTAGCAGGATAGAGGGATGGGTGGGTAGGTGGGCGGGAAGTGGGTGAGTGGATAGATGGATGGATGGGTGGGTTGGAGGATGGGAAGGAGGTTTTACGCTGGCTTGATAGATGGATGGGTGGATGATGGATGGGAAAGTGGATGAGTGGATAGATGCATGGATGAGGAAGTGGGTTGCTGGATAGATGGATGGATGTGTTGGTAGATGGGAAAGTGGGTGGGTGGATAGATGGATGGGAAAGTGGGTGGCTGATACCCTGGATTGACACCACCACCACCTCCACCACTACAACCATACCACTACCACCAATACCACCACACACCTAGACCCGCACCTCCACCACTACCACCACCACTACACCCGTATCTCCACCATTACAACCATATCCCTACACCATCGCCGATTCAGATTGATAATTCAGATGTTCTAAGCAATATCACCGTTACAGAGAGAGAAGTATTGAATTGTTTAGATAAACTCAAGGTAAATAAAACGCCAGGACCTGATACAATCTCGCCTAGAGTTCTAAAGGAAGCTAAGGATGAGCTCTCCAAACCACTGACATTACTATTCAATAAATCCTTGCAGTCTGGAACTATGCCTGATCAGTGGAAGCTAGCCAACATAACACCGATATTCAAAAAAGGCAGCAAATCCCTACCCAGTAACTATCGTCCAATTAGCTTAACCTCAGTTGTTTGTAAAATGCTAGAAACGGTCATACGAGACAGACTCGTAAATCACTTAGAGGAAAATAACATACTTAAAGATACTCAACACGGCTTTCGTAAAAAACGTTCCTGTTTAACAAACCTCTTAGACTTCTTCCACGATATCCTCAACCTCTACGATGAGAGTAAAGCTGTAGATATTATATACCTTGATTTTCAAAAGGCCTTTGACAAAGTTCCCCACAAACGTTTACTGCTAAAACTAAAAGCGCATGGAATACAAGACGGTGTGTTGAAATGGATAGAAAATTGGCTCAGCAACAGAAAGCAAAGGGTAGTCATAAACGGTAAGGCATCTAAATGGACCAATGTAAATAGCGGGGTACCCCAGGGATCGGTACTAGGACCAATTCTCTTTCTAATTTACATCAACGACATAGATGAGGGTCTCACCTGTACAATCTCAAAATTTGCTGACGATACAAAAATTGCAAATAGCGTACTCTCAAAAGAACAAGTTGACGATATGCAACACAATCTAGATAAATTGTCATGTTGGGCCCAAATTTGGCAAATGAGTTTCAATACGGATAAATGTAAAGTACTACATATCGGATACCTAAATGAGAAAGCAAACTATTCGATGAATGGCACTCAGCTTAAGAATGTAAACAGAGAAACCGATCTGGGAGTAACAATATCGAGTAACCTAAAACCGAGTCAACAATGTTCAGAAGTTGTTAAGAAGGCAAACAAAATAATTGGCTTTATAGGCAGGTCATTTGAGCATAAATCCAAAGAAGTTATCCTAACCCTTTACAATTCCTTAGTCCGCCCTCTTCTGGAATACTGCGTTCAATCCTGGTGCCCTTATTACCAAAAAGATATAAACAAGCTAGAACGAGTTCAACGTAGAGTTACCAAAATGATACCTAGCCTAAAGAACAAACCATACGAAGAGCGTCTTAGAGAATTAAATCTATTTCCTTTAACCCAGCGCAGATTAAGAGGTGACTTAATTCGTGTTCAAAATCATCAAAGGCATCGACAATATGAACTGTAGTAAGTACTTCACTATCGACCAATCTAATTACACGCGGGGAAACCGTTGCAAAATTATTGGTAAATCTTTTAACTCACACGAATCTAAGAATTTCTTCTTCAATCGAGTTGTCAACTTGTGGAATGGGCTTCCCCGAAACGTTATAGACTGCATCACCGTTGATTCATTTAAACTCCGCCTAGACAAATATCTCTCATTAAACCCGCGACTGACTGCGTTTGTAAATGAATAACTTTATTTTATCCCCCCCTCAGTTACTAACCCATCTGTCCTCTACTAACTCCCTAATCCTGCCACGGACATTAGTTCCAGGGCAGTAATTCCCTTTCCAATGTTCCCTTACCCACTCTAAACCACTGTTTGGACACTTGATCCTCAGTGTCTTGGAGGACAAGCAACCTAGAAGGGTCACTAGATCTGTTGTTGCTTGATTTCCTTTGTACTCCTTTATACCACCACCATTAAACCCACACCACCACCATTATCACTACAACCATATCTCCACCATTACAGCCATACCATCACCATTAAACCCACACCACCACCATCACCACTACACCTGCATCTCCACCATTACAGCCATACCACCACCATTAAACCCACACCACCACCAACACCACTACACCCGCATCTCCATCAATTCACTCCCATCACCACCATCACCATCTCCATTACTACATCCCCACTCATTCCTAGCCACCCCCATCCACCATCACACCAACCCCACCCTCTCCCATCCATCCCTTCACCCCTTATCCACCATCATACCAACCCCACCCTCCCATCTCCACCCGCCCCGCACCCCCCCACCCTCAACCCTCTCCCACCCTCCACCACACCAACTCCACCCTCAACCCTCTCCCACCCTCCACCACACCAACCCCACCCTCTCCCCGCCCACCTCCACCACCACCCCCACACCAAGTCCACCCTCACCCACCCACCCTCAACCCTCTCCCACCTACCACCACACCAACCCCACCCTCCACCCACCCTCAACCCGCCCACCTCTATCATCACACTAACCCCACCTCTCCCCCCTCAACCCGCCCACCTCCCGCCCACCTCCACCATCACACTAACCCCACCTCTCCACTCACCCTCAACCCGCCCACCTCCATCACACTAAACCCACCCTCTCCCACCCACCCTCAACCAGCCCACCTCCATCATCACACTAACCCCACCCACCCTCAACCCGCCCACCTTCATCATCACACTAACCCCACCCTCTCCCACCCACCTCAACCCGCCCACCTCCATCATCACACTAACCCCACCCTCTCCCACCCACCCTCAACCCGCCCACCTCCATCATCACACTAACCCCACCCTCTCCCGTCCACCCTCAACCCGCCCACCTCCATCATCACACTAACCCCACCCTCTCCCATCCACCCTCAACCCGCCCACCTCCATCACACTAATCCCACCGTCTCCCGTCCACCTCCACCATCGCACCTACCCTCAACCCGCCCACCTCCACCATTGCACCCACCCCACCCACCCTCAACCCGCCCACCTACACCATCGCACCCACCCTCAACCCGCCCACCTACACCATCGCATCCACCCCACCCACCCTCAACCCGCCCACCTCCACCATCACACCAACCCCACCCTCTCCGGCCCACCCTCAACCCTCTCCCACCTACCATCACTCCAACCGCACCCTCTCCCAACCACCCTCAACCCGCCCACCTCCAACATCTCATCAACCCCACCCTATCCCGCCCCTCTCCACCATCATACTAACCCCACCTTCACCCAGCCCACCTCCACCATCACATCAACCCCACCCTCTTCCAACCCCCTCTACCATCACACCAACCCCACCCTCTCCCACCCATCCTCAACCAGCCCACCTCCACCATAACACCACACCCACCCACTCCCGCCCACCACCAAACCTCTGACCCATGGTATAGACTACAGACGCACCATCCCTCACAGCTCCTCACCCTAATTGAATTTAATCTTGCGGCTAATTACCTCTTGGCATACATAAATACTAATGAGGCCGTAAGTCAGTGGTGCCGTGGCCGTCCAATACATGTAATATATATACCGACCCACCCAGGGGCCGTGAGACCAACAGTTTCGGGCAAATTATGGAGGTGCGTGAGGAAAGTGTAAAGGTTGTATATATATTGGTGGTTTACAAGACTACCAGCCTCAGTTACCCCACCAAATAGAACAAAGAGTTTATATATATATATATATATATATATATATATATATATATATATATATATATATATATATATATATATATATTGTGTGTGTGTGCGCCGCGAGTTTTGTTTAATCCTTCCAACAATGAAATATTTAGTCATTCTGAGTAAGTAATGTTCTGTAGAAATGAGCTTTTGAGGCCATTTTTAGCAGCTTTGGCTCATTATACTAGGTATTTTTACATTTTTCGTGATTTTTAATCTCGATTTTCTTCAATAAGGTAGGGATAGCGAAAAACTATGCATTGCATGATGAGGCATGGTATCAATACTTCACAGTGACTCCATGAACTAACTCTACTGTATCGTTCTTCCTATTCCCATGGCAATGCGTTGAAACACACACACACACACACACACACACACACACACACACACACACACACACACACACACACACACACACACACACACACACACTAGGGGAGGTGTGGTGGAGTGGTCTTGCCACTGGACTGGTAATCCAATGGACCTGGGTTCGAATCCCATTATGTCAATGGGAACATATTATTGGGATGGAATTTGTGCTGTACCTAGCTAGGTATCAGTGCATTACCACAAATCCTACCGAAACGCCAAATAAATACCCTCATTGTTCCCTGATTAAATAGCACTGAATATTCCCATATTCAAAATATGCTACAGGGGGGCAATTGCTCAATAGGTGGCGTTCAGAGAGTGAGAGTCCGAGTCTAAGAGGTGAGGTGAAGGACTGGAGCGAGGCAGCTTCAGAGATGGGGCTGCTTCGAGCCGGGAGTGAGCAACTAAGCCCCATGCATCCTGCGAAGGCAAGATGGAAGGGGCTGGTTGCAGCTAAAAGTGCTCCACATGTCTCACCCCCTAGACTGGAAGGAGACCTCACGGGCGGTTGAATGTACAGGCTCTTAGCCTATGCCCGAGAGGGAGTAATTGGAAGAAAAAACAAAACACACACACACACACACACCGTAAATTCAACTCGTCGTTACGGGAAGAAGAATAAAGTTATAGAATGTTTGTTGGTGCGTTTTGGAAGCAATGATACCATGTTTCATCATACACTACACAATATATATATATATATATATATATATATATATATATATATATATATATAGATATATATATATATATATATATTATATATATACTGTATGTATATATATACAGTATATATATATAATATATATATATATAATATATATATATATATATATATATATATATATAAAAAAAATATACAGTATATATTATTATTATTTATACAAGAGCACAATAATCTGGAATTAGCTAGAACTAATTGTTTAACACGTGATCGAAATTATAGTTAATTAATCGCTTCAATTTACCAGAATGCATTCTCTCATTAAATTTTGGTTCTCATTAGGCGTTTTTACTTAACTTAGGAAGAACTTCTAGGAATCGAAGGGGTAGAAGGGATTTCATATTATCCTTTGACTACCACAGACCCTTCCTAAGCTGGATAAAATCATGTTATAATAGCCAGACTAATATTAAAGGATGCGTCCTGGAATGCTAAAAGAATTGGAGTAGAGATTCATCTGAATTATTACGTTGTGGAATTTGAACCCAATATGATGTAGGTTAGTGTGATCCTTCGTATTAAGGGGAGATGGGTCGATTTTTTGGACATCTTTTTCGCTCATGTTTTGCTCCATTAGTTTTCAGATTTTAAGATGTTTGCCCTATTAGTTTGTCGATTTTAAGACCTTTCGCCCCATTTCTTTGTCAATATTAAGACCTTTCGTGCTATTTAGGTGTCGATTTTTTTCTTGGCGAACGATAGTGAACCTATAATTTTGATGGATGTTTTTAAGTTTGATGGAGGTGTAGGGAGGAAACTAAAAACAAATAATAAATAAATGAAAACATGACTAAAAAATTAACCGTCCCTCCTTAAGGGGAGGTTTTTAGTTAGTTCCCTAGACTTCCATCAATCTTAAAATTACACCCCTAGACCCCCTTTCAAGATAAATGTGTACATTTTTCGGTAGAAAAATGTCCAGGCCGAAGGCCGATTCCTCTTAAATTACAGGCTCGCTATCGCTCGCCAGGATAAAATCGACACCTAAATGGCACGAAAGGTCTTAAAATTGACAGAAATGGGTTGAAAGTTCTTAAAATCGTCAAAATAATGGGGCGAACGTCTTAAAATTAGAAAAACAATGGGGCTAATCATGAGGGAGAAAGGAGTCAAGAAAAAAATCCCTCAAGTGGATATCTCCCCTTAACTTATAGAAAATGGTGATGCAGTTTGTACACTATATCTTTACAAGACCCCCTCCATGGATTCGAACCTGTGCATGTCCTATTATCCAGTGGGCTTTACTCAGCCCACTAACCACTGTGCTACGACTGGGTTAACCCCTTCAGCACGATGACGCCCTTGATTCTGGCTAAAATTAGACAATTTTATGCAGTTTAAGAATGACCTATGTTACTCAGAGGGTTTATTGAGATCGTATTTACCCAGTGAGGCCTAATTTAGTAAGTATAATCTTCCTTCTACTATAGTTCAATATTCCGGTATCTAGTAATCTCTCTCTCTCTCTCTCTCTCTCTCTCTCTCTCTCTCTCTCTCTCTCTCTCTCTCTCTCTCTCTCTCTCTCTCTCTCTCTCTCTCTCTCTCTCTCTCTCTCTCTCTCTCTCTCTCTCTCTCTCTCTCTCTCTCTCTCTCTCTCTCTCTCTCTCTCTCTCCAAATTTGTAGAGCTACGACGCAAAGCCAAAAAGTTAATTAAGCAAAGTAAAAAGACCCTGGAGTTACATGTTGCGAATCAAAGTAAAACAAACCCGAAAGAATTCTATAGTTATATCAGAAAGAAAAAAGTAGTTACTTCAACTGTTGGACCGTTAGTCGATGAAAATGGAGAATACACCAAAGACGAAGTACAAATGAGTAATGCCCTCAATACCTTCTTTGCATCAGTTTTTACAACCGAAGACCTCAGTGATATCCCTACACCATCGCCGATTCAGATTGATAATTCAGATGTTCTAAGCAATATCACCGTTACAGAGAGAGAAGTATTGAATTGTTTAGATAAACTCAAGGTAAATAAAACGCCTGGACCTGATACAATCTCACCTAGAGTTCTAAAGGAAGCTAAGGATGAGCTCTCCAAACCACTGACATTGCTATTTAATGAATCCTTGCAGTCTGGGACTATGCCTGATCAGTGGAAGCTAGCCAACGTAACACCGATATTCAAAAAAAGGCAGCAAATCCCTACCCAGTAATTATCGTCCAATTAGCTTAACCTCAATTGTATGTAAAATGCTAGAAACGGTCATAAGAGACAGACTCGTAAATCACTTAGAGGCAAATAACTTACTTAAAGATACTCAACACGGCTTTCGTAAAAAACGTTCCTGTTTAACAAACCTCTTAGACTTCTTCCACGATATCCTCAACCTCTACGATGAGAGTAAAGCTGTAGATATTATATACCTTGATTTTCAAAAGGCCTTTGACAAAGTTCCCCACAAACGTTTACTGCTAAAACTAAAAGCGCATGGAATACAAGACGGTGTGTTGAAATGGATAGAAAATTGGCTCAGCGACAGAAAGCAAAGAGTAGTCATAAACGGTAAGGCATCTAAATGGACCAATGTAAGTAGCGGGGTACCCCAGGGATCGGTACTAGGACCAATTCTCTTTCTAATTTACATCAACGACATAGATGAGGGTCTCACCTGTACAATCTCAACATTTGCTGACGATACAAAAATTGCAAATAGCGTACTCTCAAAAGAACAAGTTGACGATATGCAACACAATCTAGATAAATTGTCACATTGGGCCCAAATTTGGCAAATGAGTTTCAATGCGGATAAATGTAAAGTACTACATATCGGATACCTAAATGAGGAAAGCAAACTATTCGATGAATGGCACTCAGCTTAAGAATGTAAACAGAGAAACCGATCTGGGAGTAACAATATCGAGTAACCTAAAACCGAGTCAACAATGTTCAGAAGTTGTTAAGAAGGCAAACAAAATAATTGGCTTTATAGGCAGGTCATTTGAGCATAAATCCAAAGACGTTATCCTAACCCTTTACAATTCCTTAGTCCGCCCTCTTCTGGAATACTGCGTTCAATCCTGGTGCCCTTATTACCAAAAAGACATAAACAAGCTAGAACGAGTTGAACGTAGAGTTACCAAAATGATACCTAGCCTAAAGAACAAACCATACGAAGAGGGTTTTAGAGAATTAAATCTATTTCCTTTAACCCAGCGCAGATTAAGAGGTGACTTTATTCAAGTGTTCAAAATCATCAAAGGCATCGACAATATGAACTGTAGTAAGTACTTCACTATCGACCAATCTAATTACACGCGGGGAAACGGTTGCAAAATTATTGGTAAATCTTTTAACTCACACGAATCTAAGAATTTCTTCATCAATCGAGTTGTCAACTTGTGGAATGGTTTCCCCGAGACGTTATAGACTGCAGCACCGTTGATTCATTTAAACTCCGCTAGACAAATATCTCGCATCAAACCCGCGACTGACTGCGTTTGTAAATGAATAACTTTATTTTATCCTCCCCTCAGTTACTAACCCATATGTCCCCTACTAACTTCCTATTCCTGCCACGGACATTAGTTCCAGGGCAGTAGTTCCCTTTCCAATGTTCCCTTACCCACTCTAAACCACTGTTTGGACATTTGATCCTCAGTGTTTTGGAGGACAAGCAGCCTAGAAGGGTCACTAGACCTGTTGTTGCTTGATTTCCTTTGTACTCTCTCTCTCTCGCTCTCTAACGAATTTGATAAAATCGTTCATATACATGTATCTATCTGTCTAATATAGATATATATACTATTATTTAATATATATATATATATATTATAAATTATATATATATATATATATATATATATATATATATATATATATATATGTATATATATATATATAATATATTCTGTATATATATCAAATCTTTACCTCTGTTTTAGCTGCGTCATGAAAGTCAAATAAATCCCTTGTGCTACATTGCTGTCTGTTGTTGTAGTGAGAGTCTAGAGGTAAGAGTCAGTTTTGAATTGGTTGCAATATTTTATCAGATGCTGTACTAAAACTTGACATGCATATAAATGATACCTTTGAAAAGTTTCCGACTAACATTTCATCACACGTAAGAGTTATCCGTTGGTTTGGGGAAGCGCTCCAGGTCAACTGGACATGTTAACCCCTTCAGCACCATGACGCCTTTATACCATTGATAGATTATTTTATGTAGTTCAAGAATGACGTATGTTACATTATTATTTTTGTTGTTATGATTATTATTATTATTATTATTATTATTAGTATTGTTATTAGCATTAGTAGTAGTAGTAGTAGTAGTAGTACTAGTAGTAGTAGTATAGTAGTAGTAGTAGTAGTAGTAGTAGTAGTAGTATTTGAAGATATTACTGAGATGTTTTTTTAATATACAGCAATGTAAGATTTGAATGCTCTTCTGTGAATCTAAACTGACTTACCGGTACTTAAAGGAGCCCACCTCGTTTTTTTTCTTTCTCTCCCTCTCTCTTTGGCTTGTATTCATTCGGCCCCATTCAGCCTACTGTTTTAAGACGTTTACCCCCATCCAGGTGTCAATATTTTCCTGGCGAGCGGTAGCGAGCCAGCATATATATATATATATTTTTACAGCAAGCTAAATTTGTACATTTTTCGATAGAAAAAATTCTCTGGCGAAGCCGGATTTCTCCATATAATGCTGGCTCGCTTTCGCTCGCCAGGAACAAATCGACACCTGGATGGGGATAAACGTCTTACAACAGTTGGCTAAATAGGGCCGAATGGATACAAGCCAGGGAAAAAGAGAAAAGGAGAGAAAGATAAAAAAAAGTATGTGACCCCCCTTAAGATTGGGAAAAGGGTGGGACCTTCTATTTTTTTAAGCAAAAAAGTAGTATTAGTAGGACTATTATTATTAGTCGTAATTATATTAGTGCAGTAGTAGTGGTAGAAGAAGTAATAGTAACAGTATCATCATTCATCTGTTCCTGTCCACTCGACTATTCATCAATTCTGCCATACTTTTCTGTCTTCATCCCTTCAACCATAATTATTCAGAGGCTTCAATCGACCTTCACATATCTTCTTCTTCAGCATACACACACGTCATGCCCATAACCCCACCCACTCACACAACAACCCCACCCCTCCCCCCTTCACACACACACACATCACAATATTATGCCCCTTCACATTAGGCTCTAGACACAAACACACACACACACACTCTCTCTCTCTCTCTCTCTCTCTCTCTCTCTCTCTCTCTCTCTCTCTCTCTCTCTCTCTCTCTCTCTCTCTCTCTCTCTCTCAGCATTATATCCCTTCTCATTAAGATGTGGACACCCTAAGTCTCGAACGTGTGAGCAATCAACCTCCTCCCTGAGCCCATATTTTTCAGTCCCCTTTGGTTACGTTTCTATTGTATGTCCCTGTACGGTTACGCTAACAAGTCATGTCTCAGCTGTTATTTCGTTTGGCTCGTTCTGTGCTGTATTAAAGTCTGTCAGATATTGAATACAGTGGGTAAATGTAGGAACATGTTTGTATATCTCACTCGAAACGAATACACCCTGTTTTAGATATTGATGATACCAATTATTGATCAAAATATACTTGGTGCCGAGCCATCACTTATTTGGCCGACTGTACAAACTGTCAAGAATCAAGGGGGTATAAAGGGTATGTAAAAGGTCTACAACTATACCCTGTTCCAAATTGGTAGGCCGAAAATCGTGAACCCTAACCTCTGTAACTCAAGAAAGGCTAGAGCAAATGGGCTGTATAATATCCTCACTTATTCCCTTGGCGACCTTTCCCAAATGGTAGAAATATGCGCTCAATTTCTCTAGTCGTTTGTGAGTTAAAGAGGTTAATATTTAAGAGTTTTTCCTACGTACTTGGAACAGGGTACATCATTGGGTATATTGGTGATGATTTACCTTACGGTCCTTGTATTAGAGGAGTTTATTACCGACAATATACCATTAGGCGTTTATTACCATCTATATACAATTAACCTATTGAGGATTATGACGCGGTTTGACAATTTATTCTGGCTATTATTCGACAAATTTATTCAGATTAGGAAGGGTAAATGGATATCAGAGGGTTAATTGAGATAGACTTTACCCTTATAATTGAGATAGACTTTACCCTTATAATTGAGATAGACTTTACCCTTATAATTGAGATAGACTTTACCCTTATAATTGCCACAGTTCCTTCCTAAATTGTATAAGAACGTCTAATGATAGCCAAAATGTGTCATAATCTTCAAAGGGTTAACATCATCAATATACCGGTACCATTAACCCCTTCTGTACCGGCAACGTCTTTTTAATTATATTCTGGATACTATTAGACGATTTTAATCAGTTTTAAAAGTACATATATCAATTAAAAGGCTTCGAACTGTCTCACTTAACACTTTTAACTACCACGGATCATTCTTAAGCTGCACAAAACCTTCTAAATATAGCAAGAAAACCCCCACAAAGACGCCACCGGTACAGAAGGGGTTAAGGGGAGATGGGCCGGTTTTTTGGTCTATTGATTAATTTATTCCTGTATTTTTTATTTTCCTCGCTAGACCTCCATGAAGCTTAGAAAACACCCCTAGACCCCCCTATGAGATATATTTGTACATTTTTCGGTAGAAAAATGTACCGGCCAAAGGCCGGTTCCTCTTATAATTTCATGCTCGATATCGCTCGCCAGGAAAACATCGACACCTAAATGTCACGAAAGGTCTTAATATTGACAACGAAATGGGGTGACAGGTGTTAAGATCGTCAAACTATTGGGCCGAACGTCTTATAATCTCAAAACAAGTGGGACACGAGGGAGAAAGGGGACCAGAAAACGACCCATCTCCTCTTAAAAAGGTAGATTATTATATATACTCTTAATTATATATATATATATATATATATATATATATATATATATATATATATATATCTCATCCATCCATCCATCTGTCTATCTATCTATCTATCTATCTATCTATCTATCTATCTATCTATCTACTGTACAATTGTATGGCTCTTCCGTGTAGAGCAATAGAGCCATATACTGTAGAGAGACTTATAACAGAGACGTAACCAGAGGGGATAGCAAATTATGGGCTCGGGGAGGAGGTTGATTGCTCACACGTTCGAGGCTTAAGAGTGTCCACATCCTAATGAGAAGGGATATAATACTGAGAGAGAGAGAGAGAGAGAGAGTGAGAGTGAGAGTGAGTGTGAGTGAGTGAGTGGGACTCCACAGCCTTGGTTGGCAACCCGTCTAAGGGAATAAACCTTATACAAAATACCGCTCATTGGTGCCACTTGCAGGTGGCGAATTCTACAATAGATACAATAGATAGATACAAAAATGAACATACTAGTGGGTAGATTAAGTATGTATAGTTAGTTACCTATTACTCTACTTTATTATTCTATAATACCATAAACACAATGACAGAAATCAACAAACTAGTGGGTAGATTAAGTATGTATAGTTTGTTATCCATTACTCTACTTTATTTATCTATAAAAGCATAAATACAATGACAAATTATCAAACTAATCTACTTTATTTCTCTATAAAAACTTAAATACAATGACAAATTAACAAACTAATCTACTTTATTTATCTACAAAAACAAATATAATGACAAATTAACAAACTAATCTACTTTATTTATCTACAAAAACAAATATAATGACAAATTAACAAACTAATCTACTTTATTTATCTACTAAAGCATAAATATAATGACAAATTAACAAACTAATCTACTTTATTTATCTACAAAAACATAAATATAATGACAAATTAACAAACTAATCTACTTTATTTCTCTATAAAAGCATAAATACAATGACAAATGAACCTACTAGTGGGTAGATTAAGTATGTATATTTTGTTTATCATTACTCTACTTTTTACTGTATAATAGCATAAATACAATGGCATAAATGGACAAACTAGTGGCTAGGTTAAGAATGAGCTGTCTCCCCTTAAGTCTGTATATTTTGTTTGCCATGACTCTACTTAATTTATCTAGAATATCATGAACACAATTAGCACGGAACCAGTTGGTAATCTTGCCGGGTATAGCCGCTGTCACACGAGCGCCTTTTCCGTCAATTTTCCATGAGCAAGTTTTTTATCGTATTATTTCGGGACTTTTTGGCACTGGGCTATCGGCAACTAGACTAAAGGTTGATTATGTTAGCCGGCTGAATTCTGATAAAGTGTAATTTTGAAGCTTGTAGACCAAAATTGCCCTTAAGAATTGCTCGAAAAAGGGTACCTGTGACTCCGGCTTAAATCGGTACGTAACAGATCGTGTGTAGTTGGTGTCGCACGAGCGCATTTTCCGGCAATTTTCGATGAATAAGTGTGTTTTTTCTCGTACTATTTAGAGTTTTTATCGGATTGGAATCGGAAACTAAATCGAAGGTAGATTATGTTAGGTAGTTTATTTTTGATGGAACAATATATTTTGAAGCTGCCAAACTACAATTGCCCGAACAAATTGAGGGACAAGTGTTCGTGTGACTCTCGGTTTTGTATAGGTTTTGTGTAGGTAAAAAAAAAGAAAAAAAAAGGGGTAGGGTATATTTTTTGGTCTTTTAATCAATGTAGCCTATTTATTACTTTTTAATGTCCTCGCTAGACCTTCATCAAGCTTTAAAAAACCCTCCGTACAACTCCTCTTCGAGATTAATTTGTACATTTTTCGGGAGAAAAGTGTCCCTTACGAAGGCTACTTCCTCCTAATATTGACAAAGAAATTGGTTGAAAATTCTTGTAATCGCCTATATAATATGGCCAACGTCTTAAAATCTTAAAACTAATGGGGCTAAGCGTGAGGGAGAAGGGGGAATAGAACCCTCCCCCCCCCCCCCTCCATTCCGAGCGTCTATTAACCCCCCTTGGTCTTAACAGGAGAGTGACGGTAGGTGTCCCCCTGTTAGATATCTGTCTGTCCCAACCTACCTACGTGACGTGTTTGTATCCGTGTTTGGTCCGAGAGTGGTCTTTCTTGGACCTCCCCTGCTTCGCTCTATTAGTTTGAACATTTTATGACGTTTCACCCCATTAGTTTGGCGATAATATGACGCTTCACCCCATTCAGGTGTGAAGAATTTAAGACGTTTCACCCCATTAGTTTGGTGATAATTATTCGCTTCACCCCATGCAGGTGTCGATCTTTCCTGGGCAAACTATGGCGAGCCTGTAACTTAAAAGAAATGGCCTTTGGCTGGGGCATTTCTCTATCGAAAAGTATACTAATTAAGCTTAAAGTGGGTCTGGGTGGGTATTTTCTTTAGTTTGGCGGCAGTTTGGGAAGGTATTTTTGTTTGCTTAGGGGACAAACTAAATACTTTGCTCGAAAATGGCTAACACAAGCAAAATCCTCGATAATAATTACATAAAATATCATAATAACACAAAATGTCGGACCAGATAGTATTAAAGTACTCTCTATTCTTCTCTGACTACGGTACTCTCTACTATTCTTAACTTCAGCCCTTTGATAGTCGTCTTAACGCTCTATAGTCACTTCATCTGTTTTACACTAGTCACCTATCTTCATTTTATTTGTGATAAATGTATTTATTGATTTTTGTTTTGTTTAGGTTGCTCCCTAAATCGCTATCAATCTTAAAAGAACACCCCCCAAGACCCCCCTTCGAGCTTAATGTATTTTTTTGGTAGAAAGATTTCCCGGCTGAAGGCCGGTTTCTTCTAAAATTCGACACCTAAATTGCACGAAAGGTCTTAATATTGGCAAATAAATGGGGCGAAAGGTCTTAACTCGCCTATGTCTTCGTCTTCTGTCTCTTTTTCTTTTATGTCTCTTCCTTTCCTCCTACGTCTCCTTCTTCGTCTCCTACGTCTCTTCTCCTTCTTTGTCTCCTACGTCTCTTCTCCTCCTACGTCTCTTCTTCTTCTTCGTCTCCTACGTCTCTTCTCCTTCTTCGTCTCCTACGTCTCTTCTCCTTCTTCGTCTCCTACGTCTCTTCTCCTTCTTCGTCTCCTACGTCTCTTCTCCTTCGTCTCCTACGTCTCTTCTCCTTCTTCGTCTCCTATGTCTCTTCTCCTTCGTCTCCTCCGTCTCTTCTTCGTCTCCTACGTCTCTTCTTCTTCTTCGTCTCCTACATCTCTTCTTCTTCGTATCCTACGTCTCTTCTCCTTCTTTGTCTCCTACGTCTCTTCTTCGTCTCCTACGTCTTCTTTTTCTTCGTCTCCTACGTCTCTTCTTCTTCTTCGTCTCCTACGTCTCTTCTTCTTCGTCCCCTCCTACGTCTCTTCTCCTTCTTCGTCTCCTACGTCTTCTTCTTCTTTGTCTCCTCCTACCTCTCTTCTCCTTCGTCTCCTAGGTCTCTTCTTCGTCTCCTACGTCTCTTCTTCGTCTCCTATGTCTCTTCTTCTTCTTCGTCTCCTACGTCTCTCACGTCTCCTACGTCTCTCCTCTTCTTCGTCTCTCCTACGTCTCTCTCCCGTCTCTTCGCTCTCTTCGTCTACGCGCTTCTTCTTAAGGTCTCTTCTTCTTCTTCGTCTCCTACGTCTCTTCTCCTTCTTCGTCTCCTACGTCTCTTCTTCTTTGTCCCCTATGTCTCTTCTCCTTCTTCGTCTCCTACGTCTCTTCTTCTTCGTCTCCTACGTTTTTTTTTTTTTTTTTTTTCTCACTTCTCTCTTAAAGGCGTTGATCCAAACTCCTAAAATCTCTCTTCTCTCTCTCTCTCTCTCTCTCTCTCTCTATATATATATATATATATATATATATATATATATATATATATATATATACATAAAATATATTATATTTGTAATCTCCCAAGACTCCTCCTTTTCCGTTGATTTATAGAGTCATCCATCAACTATTCTTTCCATTGTTCGAGTCTCAATCATCCAGTGCTCTAACCAGATTTATGGGGGGAGGGGGGGTTTGAACCCCCTTCTCCCTCTGGTTTAACCTCATTATTATTTTTGAGATTTTTAGACATTCGCCCGCATTAGCTTAACGGTTTTAAGACCTTTCATGGTATTTAGGTGTCGATATTATTGCACTTTAGGAGGAATTGCCCTTCGGCCGGTTTTATTTTTCTACCGAATAATGCAAACATTTGTCTTGAAGGGGGTATTTTAAGCTTGATGGAGGTTTAAGGAGGAAACTAAGTAAGGAAGGAAACTAAGAAAGGGAGGAAACTAAGAAAGGGAGGAATCTAAAAATTACTGATCTATAAATAACCTTAGGGGAGGTGTGGTGGAGTGGTCTTGCCACTGGACTTGTAATCCAATGGACCAGGGTTCAAATCCCGATATGTCAATGGGAAGATATTATTGGTATGGAATTTGTGCTGTGCCTAGTATCAGTGCATTACCACAAAGCCCACCGAAACGACAACAAAATATATACCCTCATTGTTCCTTGATTAAATAGCACTGTATGAATATTCCCATATTCAAAATAGGCTACAGGGGGACAATGCCTTGTGAGTTCATTGCTCAATAGGTGGCGTTCTGAGAGTGAAGGTCCGAATCTAGGGGGTGAGACAGTGAAGCACTGGAGTGAGGCAGCTTCAGAGATGGGGCTGCCTCAAACCATGATTGAGCAACTAAGCCCCATACATCCTGCGAAGGCAAGATGGCAGGGGCTGGTTGCAGCTAAAAAGTGGTTCACATGTCTCGCTCCCTAAACTGGAACGAGACCTCACGGGCTTCACCGTGATGAGCGGATGAATATACAGGCTTTCAGCCTATACCCGAGAGGGAGTAGTTGGAATATAGAAAAAAATAGAAAAATAAAATAAACAACCAAATATACATAAATCTCCTCTTGAGCCTCCAGCCAACCATCCATCCATCAAGCTAAGCCTTTTGACCTGTTCAACCCTTTATCTGGCTATCCGGATGTTTCGCTGCCAGGTCCTTTCTCTGAATAGGAAGGCTTAATAGATTAGGTTTGGTTAGGTTAGCTAATGTTGGGGTTTGATTAGCTTAGTGTAGGTTATGTTAGAGGTTACTGAAAGGGGGAATGGTTTCTTTTTATGGACCTCCGTCTCCCGCATGATTAGCCTCAATAGTATTGAGATATTAAGATGTTCGGCTTATTAGTTTAGCGATTTGAAGACCTTTCCTTTGTCAATATTAAGATCCTTCGTGCCATTTAGTGTCGATTTTTTTCCGGCCCAGCAAAAGCGACTTTGTATATTAGGAGGAACCGGCCTTCGACCAGGACATTGTTCTACCGAAAAGTGTACAAGTTCATCTCGAAGGGGAATTTTGGGGATGTTTTCTTAAGGGAGCCCACCTCGCTAACATTCTCTTTCTCTCCCTCTCTCTTTGGCTTGTATCCATTCGGCCCCATTCGGCCCCATTCGGCCTACTGTTTTAAGACTTTTACCCCCATCCAGGTGTCAATATTTTCCTGGCGAGCGGTAGCGAGCCAGCATATACTGTATATATATTTTGTTTTGACAGCAAGCTAAATTTGTACATTTTTCGATAGAAACATTTCTCCGGCGAAGCCGGATTTCTCCATACAATGCTGACTCACTATCGCTCGCCAGGAAGATATCGACACCTGGATGGGGATAAACGTCTTAAAACAGTTGGCTGAATTGGGCCGAATGGATACAAGCCAGGGAAAGAGAGAAAAGGAGAGAAAGATAAACAAAAACAGCATCAAGCTTGATGGAGGTCTACGGAGGGAACTAAAATAATAATCAATATATTTCCACTCCTACTTCCTGGTCGATTCTTCCCATTTTTCTGTGGTAGTTATCCTGTGATCTGAGCAAGCAGCAGGACTCCCCATTATAGTCTGTGTTGAGATGGTTGGTGTTAATGATGGCCAATTAAGGCAGCTGGGGGGAGGGGAGTGATTGAGGGGTGAGGTACTGGGGGAGGTGAGGGTGGTGGTGTTGTTGTTGGTGGTGGTGGGGGGGGGGGGGGGGTGAAAGTAGTGGTGGTGGTGATTGTAGTTGGTGGTGATGATAATGGTGGTGGTTATAGTGATTGTAATAGTGATGGTGGTGGTAATGGTGATAGTGGTGGTAGTGATTGTGGTGGTGGTTGTGATCATAATAATAATGATGGTCATCATTCCTGCTATGCCCCGACATGCCACATTACCATTACACGCAGACAAGCTATCTATAGTTATCTATTGCCAGACGCCTCTATCCACGGAAGAGTGTCAACGAAGGAATCGCCTCCTATAACTTATTTCTCTAGCACTCTGGATAGCAGCTCGATTGTTTCAAAGGGATGGGCAGAAATGTCTCCCCAGATTATGAGAGATATTTATTTACTAATTTATTTGTTTATTATTATTATTATTTCTTTATTTTGTTTAGTTTCCTTCCTAGACTTCCATCATATAAATAATATATACCCTTAAGACCCCACTTAGAGATAAATTTGTGCATTTTTTGGTAGAACAATGTCCTTCCTAAAGTACATGCTCACTATCGCTCTCCAGGATAACATTGAAATGTAAATGGTACGAAAGATACGCTATTGCTCGCCCGGAAAAATATCGACACCTAAATAGCATGAAAGGTCTTAATATTGACAAAGAAATGGGGCGAAAGGTCATAAAATTGCCAAAGTAATGGGGCAAATGTTTTAAAATCTCCAAACCAAGGGATGAGGGAGCAGGAGAAGGGGGCTCCCCCCCCCCTCTTAGTAACTTCTTGTAGCTGACGGAAAGTTGTCATGTTCATGTTACCTATTTAATTACTCAGCAATTACGAAGATTTTGTAAAGCCGGTGTCACACGAGCGCTTTTTCCGTCAAATTGTACGGGCAATTGTAGTCTGGTAGCTTCAAAATTCAAGTTCCCTAAGGATTAAACTCCCTAATATAATATCCCTACCTTCGATCCAGTTTCCGATTCCGTTGGCGAAGGACCCTCGAAATAGTTCGAAAATAAAGTTGCTCATCAAATATTGCCGGGAAATTAGCTCGTGTGACACCACCTTAACGGAAAAAATACTCCTCTTGCTCTGATGCGGAACCATAGTACGGTATATATTAGAGACGGAACGAATATCAATTTTCACTATTTGCGAATACGAATACGAATACGAATTTTTTGTTGTAAAATTCGCGAATACGAATAGCGAATATTTCAATCCTTATTTCATCCTTCAAGAACTGGTAATTATTTTTATGTCAGCAACAAACGTTAATTAAATTACTATGAAAGTAATTACCAGAAGTTAATGACGATGTGAATGTGTAATTTCTTAAATATCATAAATGAACTGTATGAATTAATGTTTAATATATTGTAAGAGTTCAGCCATAAAAAAATGAATAATTAAAATTAAATCCATCCAATTTTCTCTGTTTCCAGTCTTCAGTCCCAATGTTGCCGTTTTTTTATTTTTTTTTTGGTACTAAAGTACCAGATTTGGTACATTTGACTCTCAAGTACATTTTATACATTTTCCAATAAAATAGTCCATATCTGGTACTAAATACGAAATCAGTGAGGAAATATGATGGAATATATTTTAGTGACATGCTATTGCATTGGATATGTCTGAAATGGCAATATTGCGACGGTTCAAATGTCCAGGTCCAGCACACGTTCGTTTACCGGGCAGTGATTCCACTTTAGAATAATTTGGTAGGCCTACTTTTCACTAGTTTGATCTGGTACTATTAAATACAGTTAAGTAGCAACACTGCTCAGTCCTCCTTCATTCCACTTTAGCGGCCCCAACGCACATCTACACTGTTATTTATTCGTTTGTGTTAACTTTAAAATTTAATATATAAAATTTGTGTATATATTCTATTGGTTTCGTGAACATATTCGAATATTTGCAAATAGCTATGAATGGAAATGCGAATACGAATACGAATACGAATATTGAAAAACATATCGAATATTCGTACATACGAATACGAAACGAATATTCGGTCCATCTCTAGTATATATTATTGACTCTTTTATTGTATATACTAAAATTTGATTTGTTTTTCTATTTCAGACATGGAAGATTTGCATTCTCAACGTAAGTACTTGGACCTTTTATACATTTATTTTATATTTCATTATCCGATTTTTATCACTATGGGATTGGATAATCAGAGATGCTATAGCCTTAAGTTACGGCGAGGTGAAAGGCATAATACACCAATGAATTAACACCGTATTTCTTGGCCACCACGTCCTACATTCCTCATACTCTGGAGCCTTAAGTTACGGCGAGGTGAAAGGCATAATAAACCAATGAATTAACACGTTATTCCTTGGCCACCACGTCATAAAGTCCTCGTACTCTGGCGCCTTAAGTTACGGCGAGGTGAGAGGCATCACGAACCAAAGAATTAAGACCTTATTCCTTGTTCACCACGTCATCAATTCCTCATACTTTGGAAAACTAGACTATCGTACATTGATCACTTGCGAGTTTCAGGCTATAAGGAAGTTGGAGCCGTAGACATCAATAGTAAATAGAAATGCAATAATAATGTAGGTTTCTGATGGCTAAAAAGTGTGTTGAATTGGGTTTTATGTATTTATTAATGTACTACAACCGTATTTTAGCTGGTAATTCTGCTCAATATCGATGTCTACAGCTCCAACTTCCTTATAGCCTGAAACTCGCAAGTGGTCAATTGTGATACCCAGTTATGACATGTTGCCTACGTTGGGAACCGACGAGAGGCTTATTACCGCTAGTCTCACTCCTGTTTTTCTATTGTTCTGCCTTTGAACTTTCACTCGTGTTGTTGTTATTTTTCTTCTGCGTTTTTACTGGATTAGCCAAAAGAGGTGTCTGGGGGGAGAGATACTAAACCCCATTCACTATAGGTAGGCCAGAATTCGCACGCTTTTTCATGTGACTCCAATTCCCCTCCTGGCACCACATAATGATTGCAGCTTGAAAATGTTTATATATTTAATCATTAATTAACCAATCTATTGCTAGTAATAATTAACATTACATATCACTAACATTATTTGTAGGTAATTTGTACAGAAATATCATTGTTCACACATTAATATGAGCCTTTTTTGATATAATGTAATGATCACCAAACCAACTACAGGCATCATTGGTTCTCAGACGGTGTAGTTACTGCACACTGCGCTGTGTCACCTGTGTGTATTAGAGGGAGGGATCAGTGTCACGTCAATCATCTGAGGGGACTGATGCTGCAGGCGGTCATCCCCTGGAAGGCCTGCTAAGCATTCTGATACTGGTAGCCATGCAAAAAAAAAAAATTCTGAATGTCGTCTAGAACTTCAGAAGAGAATGAAACTTTAACAATGTGCAATATATTGATATAATGACCGCCGCATCCTTTTAAATTACACAACGTACTGTAAGAAGGGATATTTGCCACCAGGGTAGTGTCACAAGGCAGAATTGTTGTTGGATCAAAAGGCCACACTATATATTCTGTACCAGCATTGCCGACTGTTTAGGTTGGTTATGATCCTATGTACACATTTGAATGTAAAATGACGCCAGTGACACCACCATGGCGGAGGTTGGTCGATTTGTGTTACTATAATGTTTCTACCTTTCAGTAGAACTTTGCACTCCACACGAGAAAATATTTGGTAATATTTGTCAAAATCTGAGCAGACTATTACTTCATATACATCTGGAAGTCAATACTGAGTTATACAGTACCGGTACTTGATCTAATCTTATTGATCCCATGGCTCATATATTAATATTATTAGTATTTATTATATTGTTACAGTGCTTTATCATCATCCAATATTAGTCACACTATTCTTTATCACTGATACTGATTATCTTTATTTGATCCATAACTATGTGCAGTCTTGGACGAGCATTTCTGGGAATGTTTAAGGTGCTATTATGATACACTGACGGACTATTTTGATATTACTGGGATTCACTAGATAATGTTCACCGGATTGTTTTTAGCATTAGGATTTGTTCAAGTATTCAGGACCACGACTGTTTAAAATGTATATCTATAAACGGAAATTTGATTTGCTGACGAAGGTCATTAATGACAAGTCATTTTATTAGAGCTTAGTCACACCATGACTTTTGGTCACAAAGAATATTGTCTTCGATCACACTGGGTTGGTCTAATAGACAGGCAGAGAGACAGAGACACTAGGATAGAAAGAGTTAGTGATTGTGAGCTCTGCAGGTAGGATGTAAACATAGCCAGTGAGTGATAGCTACACGGACCAGTAAAGAAAGGCACTACATGGTTCGTGTTGTGGCGGGATGCAGGCAGAATAGTCACTCCAGGACTTCACTTAACACACCAGTAAATTTTTTATACTAATATAGTATAACATAAGATAATTATTTTGTTTATATATACTGTATACTGAAAACAACTTCTGCTCAGGATTAAGACAAAACAATATTTGATACGAATTAAATACCCGGTATAGGCCCATCAATAAATATTACACAGTTGTATAAAGCGTATATTAAGGGGGGATGGTTGTTTTTTCTGGTCCCCCTTATTTGGAACATGATATACTGCAACCTATGACTGCAACCGTCCATTGTTGTGTGTAGTGTGTGAGGTGTAGCTAATATAGGTTTGTGTAGGTCCTCTTAGATAAATGAATTGCATAATATCAAAATATATAAACTATTCTTATGATCATTATTAGTTTAAGTATGTAGACCATGCAGAAATTATATACCGGTATCAAGAATAATTCAGGAGTAGCCAACAAAGTGCGTATATATTTAGGTATTGATATTTATAGTCAGTCATATAAGTAACACTACTCTAGTTAAATAGCGAAACTAATTCCTTCGTATAGTATTAGTGATATAAATGGTTTAAATGTTGACAAAATTATGCAGTAATTTCTTCAGTTCGCTAATACTTGCCAATAATAGTTTACTTTTTCCGAGTATCCAAAATAAATATTAGTATATTGTATTAGTATATTATATGTAATATATAAATGAAATAGTACACACAAATGAAATTAATACCCACTTAAGAAGTTTTCTTCGCTGTAAGTCCATCTTTACTGAATATAAATTCGTCAACATCAGAATTCTATGGGTACATAAACTGTGTATAGAATTTTAATAATTGGTATTTTTAATTTTTAGGGGAGGTGTGGTGGAGTGGTCATGCCACTGGATGGGTAATCCAATGGACCCGGGTTCAAATCCCGATATGTCAATGGGAAGATATTATTGGGATTGCATTTGTTCTGTACCTAGTATCAGTGCATTACCACAAAGCCCACCGAAATGCCAAAAAAATACCCTCATTGTTCCCTGATTAAATAACACTGTATGAATATTCCCATATTCAAAATATGTTACAGGGGGACAATGCCTAGTGAGTTCACTGCTCAATAGGTGGCGTTCTGAGAGTGAGGGTCTGAGTCTGGAGGGTGAGACGGTGAAGCACTTGAGCGAAGCAACCGGCCGCTTCAGAGATGGAGCTGCTTCGAGCCATGATGGATGCTTCACATGTCTCACTCCCCAGACTGGAACAAGACCTCACGGGCTTCACCGTGTTGAGCGGTGGAATGAACAGGCTCTCAGCCTATGCCCGAGAGGGAGTAGTTGGAATATAGAAAAAAAAAAAAAAAAAAAAATGTGTGTGTGTGTTTGCTTTACTTCTCTCTCTCTCTCTCTCTCTCTCTCTCTCTCTCTCTCTCTCTCTCTCTCTCTCTCTCTCTCTCTCTCATCTCACTAACCAACTAATTAAGACAAACAGCCCCCCTGACAAACAACACCGCACTCTGTCACCTGCAAACTGATGGACTCCGAGATACTCACACACGCAGACAGACAGACAGACAGACAGACGTACCGCGTAGCCATGTTCAACACAACTAGATGAAGAAATTAAGGGGGGGGGGGGTCTGGATCCCCTTCTCCTTCGTGTTTAGCCTCATTAGTTTTGAATTTTTTAGACATTCGCCCCATTAGTTTGACGATTTTATGACCGTTCGTGCCATTTAGGTGTTGATATAGTGGTAGTGATAGTTTCATCTAATAAATGGATAGAAAGGGAAATCACTATCAATATACTCAATGATCTTATATACCTTTTTGATACCGTACCTTTTTTGTTCCCTTGACTGGTATAAGGATATAAAGGTACTGTATATCACTACGCTATCAATATATCCAGTGATCATACTGTATATACCTTTTTAATACCGGTACCCTTTTATACCCTTAAGGGGAGACTGACCGTTTGTTTGGTCTATTAATTAATGTATTCATATGTTTTTTTTAGTTTCCTCCCTAGACCTCCATCAAGCTTAAAAAAAACACCCCCTTGACCCCCCATCAACATAAATTTGTACATTGTTCGGTAGAAAAATTTCCCGGCCGGAGGCCGGTTCCTCTTAAAATTGCAGGCTTGCTATCGCTCGCCAGGAAGTAATCGACACCTAAATGGCACGAAAGGTCTTAACATTTACAACGAAATGGGGCGAAAGGTGTTAAAATCGCCAAATTAATGGGACGAACGTCTTATAATCTCAAAACTAGTAGGGCTAAACGTTAAGGAGAAGGGGGTCCAGAAAAACGGTCTGCCACCCCTTAACTGGTATAAGGATAGAAAGGTAAACCACTATCAATATACCCAATGATCTTGCATACCCTTTTTAATAATATTTGTTATACCCTTGACTGGTATAAGGATGGAAAGGGAAATCACTATCAATATATCCAATGATCTTATATACCTTGTTCATACCTTTTGAATAGCCATTATGTTTAACTGTACGTTCTAATAAATCAAGGGTATGAAAGGGGTATGGGAAATTATATTAAGTCACTGGGTGTATTGTCAGTGATCTACCTATTTATATGTTTTAACCTCAGGACTGCAAATACACAATAAACCAACAGTTATGATTTATTATATTTATTTATCACACACACACACACACACACACACACACACACACACACACACACACACACACACACAGGGATGTACATGGCTATAATGAGACCGACAGACCGACAGACACACGCAGATAGCCCTTGTAAACACGAAGAGCACAACTAGATGAAGACATTAACGCTGACAGAGGACAACCCGCTAGATCTATGACCAAGAAAGGGGAGCATGAGAGAGAGAGAGAGAGAGAGAGAGAGAGAGAGAGAGAGAGAGAGAGAGAGAGAGAGAGAGAGAGAGAGAGAGAGAGAGAGAGAGAGAGAGAGCGAGAGTAGAGAGAGAGAGAGAGAGAGAGAGAGAGAGAGAGAGAGAGAGAGAGAGAGAGAGAGAGAGAGAGAGGTAAACATATTAATACACAATTGATTCTTAGCATCTGATATTATATACAGTACCTACGCTGTCAATAATGGTAATTAAAGTGTCCATTATAATTAACCACTTTAAAGTATATTAGTGATAATATACCGGTACCCATATCGTTTAAGGCTAGATAAGTAAACAACCATGGATATACCCAATGATTCAACCGTTCAACACGGTCAAGTCAGGAGGTCTTATTCCAGACGAGTGAGACATCGAGACAGTTTGAGAGTTGTATTCAGCTCGTTCGTGGTCTTACCTGGTTGTCTCCTCGCTGCAGAATATATTACATGTTATGCCTATACCGAGTTGGGTCAGCCATAATGTATTATATTTATGTATTTAGT
>CM064580.1:53311837-53341837 GCA_032716605.1 Paralithodes platypus
GAGAGAGAGAGAGGGGGCGGAGGGGGGATGGGGGTTTTATAGTGAGGGGGCGATTAAGAACCTGAGAGGTAAAGGGACTTCAGTGTGGTGTGCTTGTAACATGGTGTTTGGTGTCAATACAAAGGATTACAAAGTTAAAAGGAGTACAAAGGAAATCAAGCAACAACAGGTCTAGTGACCGCTTCTAGGCTGCTTGTCCTCCAAAACACTGCGGATCAAATGTTCCAAACAGTGGTTTAGAGTGGTAAAGGGAACATTGGAAAGGGAACTACTGCCCTAGATCTAATGTCCGTGGCAGGATTAGGAAGTTAGTAGGGGACAGAGGGGTTAGTAACCTGAGGTGGGGATAAAATAAAGTTTATTCATTTACAAATGCCGTCCAGTCGCGGGTTTGATGCGAGATATTTGTCTAGTCGGAGTTTAAATGAATCAACGGTTCGGCAGGTCTACACCGTCTCGGGAAGGCCCATTCCACCAGTTGACAACTCTATTGAAGACGACATTCTTAGATTCATGTGAGTTAAAAGATTTACCAATAATTTTGCAAACCGTGTCCCCGGCGTGTAATTAGATTGGTCGATAGTGAATTCCTTACTACAGTCCATCTTGTCCGATGCCTTTGATGATTTTGAACACTTGAATTAAGTCACCTCTCAAATAATCGGCGCTGGTTTTTAAAGTAAATAGATTTAATTCTCTAAGACGCTCTTCGTCTGGTTTATTCTTTAGGCTAGGTATCATTTTTGTAACTCTACGTTGGACTCGGTTTCTAGCTTGTTTATATCTTTTTGGTAATAGGGGCACCAGGATTGAACGCAGTATTCCAGAAGAGGGTTGACTAAGGAATTGTAAAGGGTTAGGGTAACTTCTATGGATTTATTGCTCATACCCTGCCTATAAAGCCAATGAATTTGTTTGCCTCCTTAACAACTTCTGAACATTGTTGACCTCGGTTTTAGGTTACTCGATATTGTTACTGTCCCAGATCGGTTTCTTTGTTTACAATTCCTTAAGCTGAGTGCCAGTCAGCGAATCGTTTGCTTTCTCATTTAGCGGTATCCGATATGTAGTCCTTTACATTTATCCGCATTGAAACTCATTTGTGCCAAATTTGGGCCCAACCTGACAATTTATCTAGATGGTTTTGCATATCGTCAACGTGTTCTTTTGATAGTACCGCTATTTGCAATTTTTTGTATAGTCAGCAAATTTTGAGATTGTACAGGTGAGACCCTCATCGATGTACGTTGATGTAAATTAGAAGAGGAATTGGACCTATAACCGATCCCTGGGGTACCCCGCTACTTACATTGGGTCCCCCTTAGATTCCTTACCGTTTTATGACTACTCTTTGCTTTCTGTCGCTGAGCCAATTTTCTATCCATTTCACACACACACCGTCTTGTATGCCATGCGATTTTAGTTTTAAACGCGGGGCAGTAAACGTTTTTGGGGAACTTTTGTCAAAGGCCTTGTGAAAATCAAGGTATATAATATCTAATCTACAGCTTTACTCTCATCGTCAGGTTGAGAAGATCGTGGAAGAATCCTAAGAGGTTTGTTAAACAGGAACGTTTTTTTACGAAAGCTGTGGGTTGAGTATCTTTAAATTAAGTTATTTGCCTCTAAGTGATTTACGAGTCCCTGTCTCCGATGACCGTTGTCTAGCATTTTACATACAATTGAGGTTAAGCTAATTGGACGATTGTTACTGGGTAGGGATTTGCTGCCTTTTTTAATATCGGTGTTATGTTGGCTTAGCTTCCACTGATCATGCATAGTCGTCCAGACTGCCAGGATTCATTGAAGCGCAATGGTCATTGGGTTTGAGAGCTCATCCGTAGCTTCCTTTTTATAACTCTAGGTGAGATTTTATCAGGTCCATGCCTTTTATTTACATTGAGTTTATCTAAACCATTTCAATACTTCTCTCTCTGTAACGGTGATATTGCTTAGAACATCTGATTAATTCATCTGAATCTGCGAAGGTGTCGGTATATCACTGAGGGTCCTTCGGTTGTAAAAACTGATGCAAAGAAGGTATAGAAGGGCATTACTCATTTGTACTTCGTCTTTGGTGTATTCCTCCATTTTCATCGACTACCTGGTCCAACAGTTGAAGTAACTAACTTTTTTCTTTCTTATATAACTATAGAATTCTTTCCGGTTGTTTTTACTTTGATGCGCACCATGTAACTCCAGGGTCTTTTTACTTTGCTTAATTAACTTTTTGGTTATTTGCGCTCGTAGCTCTACAAATTTCCCCCTTTTCTTCGTCTTTTTGTGAGGATTTTAATCTAGCATTAGCAAATTTTTTAGCAATCCACAGTCTGAAATATCTTTATTTCCACCATTTGGGCTTATCATTATGGCCTTGACGGCCGTATTTTCGATAGTATGCAGTCTTGCAACTGCCTTACGGTACGTGGTTGTGACCACTCCCAAGATGTATTTATGTCGTTTATTGTTAGTCATAAAGCATCCAGTCCAGTTTCTTTAAGCTTTTGATTTAAGTTTATTGAAAATTTGCTTTCTTGAAATTAGGGACTTTTTCAATGCTGCTATTTGATTTGTTACTAGTAAACTTTAAAGTGAAAGTTATCGTACTCGATGGGGTCGCTGTTACTGAATTCATCACTAACATTCAAATTCTCTATTAGTTCTTTTCTTTTGGTGTGAGTACAAGGTCAAGCACATTATTAACCACTGTGGCTCGGAGATTGTACAAATTTGGAAAAAGTGAACTCTCTTGCACGTTAGCATCGAGGTCGTGTCCAGAGTGTGAAGTAAGAATATCGCCCCTTTTAGGTCACTGGTAAAGTTTGAAATCGCCGAGAAATTATGGTATCTTGTATGTTGTTTATTTCTGCAATTTGTTCATAAATTTCACTGTCAGTTTGCACTGAGTTGAGAATGGGGTCTGTATAATAAAGCTAGTGTTATTTTAGTTCCTCGTTTATTATTTAATAGTACGACACGATATGTCTAATTTCGCAATTTGAGGTTTTGACATTAAGACGGGATTAAGACTTTCCTTAGTAAAAAACAGAACTCCTCCTCCATTTCTATTGAATACCGACTTTTCGCAAACATTGGATAACCAGGAAGCGTATATTCGGCTAAAAAAGGTCTCTGTCTTCCCGATTTAACCAAGAATTCTGTAATGCCGATTATATCAGAATGTTTTTTTAAACACGATTTCCTCTAGATCTGAAAGTTTATTGTCGTATGCCTAACGAGCATTTACATAAAACACCTTAAGAGTATTAGAGTTGGATGTTACTGATTGTAGCATTGTCTGAATTTTCAGTTCGTATTTGACTGTACACTACCCTGTCTGGGGTCTGGTTGACCCCGTTTTTTTGAACGGAAATCCTTGACTGCATCGTTCAGCAGACGACCAAGACCGTTGCAAAGCTCCTACTTCATTGAGATGTAACACCATCTCCTGAAACCAAAGAGTTATCATAATAAAAATCTCCCACGTGTCGACCAAGCCGATGTCCTCCTCCCTGCAGAGTTTGGCTAGTCGTCGATTTGTACTGGTATCTATGTTGTAGAATCGGTTTTCTTACATCAATCCGGGGAACAATTCCTGAAATTAAGCTTCTATTAGATTTTTCCTTCAAAAAAGAAGGACCTGAATCAGGCCGCCGGTACTTGCAAAGTAGTTCCTCTGACCGCGTCTGTTGGACCAATCGTTAGATCCAACGTGGATGACGTACGTAGTGCTTGCGGGGAGCGATCCTGGAAACCCTCTTCTCGACAGCCGCAACAATGTCGTCCACGCCGCCACCTGGGATAAAAGAATCGCTTGTCCAGGTTCCTGGGTGTTGCCCTGGCGCAGGAGAACTCTTTAGTTGGCCACGGACCATGGAGTCCGCCCACAAGCTGAACTTCTTCCCGTTTGTCCTTCTTCCTCGTATCATATAGCTAGAATTTTGAAGCGTTTTTGGCATGTTCAGGGATGACCTTCCTGGTACTGGTACTGGGATGCACATTGTTTCTCACTAACTGAAACTGTCCTGGGGGGGAGTGAGAGTAGAGTCATTATTATTATCTGCAAACATCTACAGTAGGCTGCTGGTGTGGGTACCGGTACCGTAACTGTATGCACCTGGAATGGCTGTTGCCAATCGTAGTGGTTTCTTGGGCCGAGGGCACTCCTACGTTGAGTGTGGCAAATTCTTGAAGGGATTCGAAGCTTCGTATTCAGGGCATCAATCTTGCGGTGAGCTGCATTTCAATTCATCCGCAATCTTCTCTCGGAGCTGGGCAAATCTACAAATTTGGACATCAGTATCAACAAACATGGTAGGGCCAAATTTACCGGAACAACTCGTGAAGGTTCGTTGCGGAGCCATGACGATATATATCACAAAATGCCGGCAAATCACACAAATTTATGTTAGCCAAAATGTTACAATTAAAGCCTGAAAATCACAAAACTGTATGTTAGCAATGTGATACAATTACTTCCTGAAAATCACAAAATTTTTTGTTAGCAAGATGATAAAATTAATTATGCCTATAAATCACAAAAAATATGTTAGCAATAGAACACACCTTTATGCCTGAAAATAAAACAAAAATTGTATGTTAGCAGTATGACACCGTTAAAGCCTGAAAATCACACAATGGAACTAGAAATTTGTTACAAAATTTACTGGAAAAAAAAGTGGGAGAGGGTGAATGTAGCCTAGTGAAAAAACTGGAAAACAGTATACAGTATAGTACCAAAACTCTTTGTTAGCAATATGGTTGAATTAATGCTCGTAAACCACAAAAATAATATGTTAAGCACAAAAAGAATATTATGGCCGTAAATCACAAAAAATATGTTAGCAATAGACACAATTAATTCCTGAAAATAAACAACACATTGATGTTAGCATAATGACACAGTTAAAGCCTGACTTGTAAATGGACTAGTAATTTGTTACAAAATTTACTGGAAAAAAAACCTGGGGAGAGGGTTAATTTAGCCTAGTGAGAAAACTGGGAAAGCCGTATACAGTACAGTAACAAAAATCTGGTTAGCAATACGGTACAATTAATGCCTGTAAATCACAACAGAATATGTTGATCACAAAAAGAATATGTTAGCATAGAACACAAGTTGATGCCTGAAAATAAAAATAAATTAGGTAGCAGGATGACAACGTTTGGCTAAAGCCTGTATATTAGTTTCTACAGTGTTCGACACAATAATAATAATATATGGAGTTAGTAATATCCGCTTTGGCAACGAGTGTGAGAGGCCTATTATGGTGACAAGTATCTGAAATGCGATTAATAAATAGGCTATCAGAAAGTATTACAGTAACTAAATTATTCTAACCCAATATTAAAACTATCTTGACAAATGTTAGTGTGTGCGATTTATATAGATAACCAAGATAAAACGTTCAACCAAGTACAGTACTGGCTAGACTTTGATATATAAAATACAAGAAGAGGGTTTGTTTATGCGTACACAGGTGGCGCTGGTATCGGCGGCGTCTCTACTAACTTGACAAATAGAAAGAGAGAGAGAGAGAGAGAGAGAGAGAGAGAGAGAGAGAGAGAGAGAGAGAGAGGGGGGGGGGACAGTATAATTAGCCAACTTCTAATAAACCCAGAATTAATTTTGATGACAAGAGAAAGCAGACAAAACAAAAATGGAAGTCAAAGTTGAAGAATTGACATAGATTTTCATATATACACTGACGTTACAGGCTTTATGGATGGATGGATGGATGGATGGATGGATGGATGGATGGATAGTTAGATATTTCGGATGGGCATATACTGTATATTTCCTCATTTATTTATATTTTCATATATTTTTTAAATTTCCTCCCTAGACCTCCATCAAGCTTGAAAAATCACCCCCAATACCCTCCTTCAAGAGAAATGTGTAAATTTGTCAATATAATAATGTTCCGGCCGAAGGCTACTATCGCTCGCCAGGAAAAAAATCGACACCTAACTGACACGAAAAATCCTAATATTGACAATGAAATGAGGCGAAAAGTCTTAAAATCGCTTAGCTAATGGGCCGAACGTCATACTATCTAAAATCTAATGGGGTTAAACATGAGGAAGAAGGGGGACCAGAAAAACGACCCATCTCCCCTTTTTAAGATATCATCGAGGTGGCCAGAACTTAACGCTAGTAGAAATAACAAATCTCAGTATAAAGAAAGTGGAAGAAACGGATAGCAAAGTTAAATTAAATTAAGCGATGAAGAAAAAGACAATACGATATGGCAGAAGGAGGAAGCGAAGAAAAGCAACTCAAATAAAGGGAAACGGAAAAAGGAAATCGATGGAAGAGGGCTCATATGAGAATTAAGATGAGAGAGAGAGAGAGAGAGAGAGAGAGAGAGAGCGAGAGAGAGAGAGAGAGAGAGAGAGAGAGAGAGAGAGAGAGAGAGACTAAAAAGAAAGAAAAGAAGAGAGGAGGGAGAGAGAGAGAGAGGAAGAGAGAGAGATAAGAGATGAGAGAGGAGAGAGAGAGAGAGAGGGGGTAGGAGAGAGATAGAGAGAGGAGATAGAGAGAGAGAGAGAGATAGGGAGGGAGGAGAGAGTATAGAGAGGAGGATGAGAGAGAGAGCCTAATGAAATTAGGTAACCCCTGATAAAGCAATAATTAATGATGATGATGATGATGACCAGTACGGGAACAAGATGATAATTAGGTGCAGGGCCCCTTGATGAATGGAACATGCAGATGATGCTATTAGTTTAGTGGGTACTGGGTAGGCATCTTAATCCTCTCTGACAACTCAACCAGTAGGCCATTTCAACCAGTAGATCTAAATTTGTATATAGATCAGCTAGAAAAATGACGTCATGTAGCTTTTATTAAAGAATTATTGATGGGGAGGGAGTGTGGAGAACTACGGGATATCGTTTATTTAAGGGGGTAGTACTCGCTTTTTATGGACCCCCTTCTCCGTCATGTTTAGCGTATTACTTTTGAGGTTTTAAGACGTTCGTTCCGTTAGTTTGGCAATTTTGAGACCTTTTGCCTAATTTTTGTATCAATATTAAGACCTTGCGTGCCCTTTAAGTGTCGATTCTTACCTGGCGAGCGTTAGCGAGCCTCTAATTTTAGAAGGAATCGCCCTTCGGCCGGTACATTTTTTTACCGAAAAATTTACAAATTTATCTTGAAAGGGGGTGTTTTTCTAAGTTTGATGGAGATCTAGCGAGGAAGCTCAAACATATATTAATAACTAAATACAGTAGCCTATATGGACCAAAAAGCAAGCACTACAGTACCCCCTTGAAGACCCAGGTCGCTTACAGTACAAAACCACATGTGTCAGGCGGCAACTCCGGGCATACGTTGGTAGGGAGAATTGACTGCACTTGGAAATTCCATTAAGTACAAGTTGCGGACATTGATATTTCGCAGAATAATTATGTTTACTTAATTAAATATGTTGGAAGCCGTAAGTTGAACTTTAACCCTGTCTGATATAACGCGTAGGGGTTATTATATGTTCAATTATTATTGAGGGTTTCAATTATTTTTGCTATTTTCGAACAATGTAATTTTAGTTTACCCCTTAAAAAATCCTAATAGACCCGCCCTGCACCGTATAGGGTTAATTGCAAAAGGTTTTCCCGTAATGTCTGTTCTGCGGCATTTATAAGATATACAGTATATCCTTGTTCCTATAACCTTGTTGACATTTGCTCTTATATCCCAACAATGCCTGCCATGCCTTCTCTACTTCAATGCAATGCTTGGAGAATTTTACGTCGCTGTTTATCAGAACGCCTAATCTTTTTTCCACTTGAATAAGCTGATTTGGTATCTGCTTGGCCGATATGTATCACCTTGCACTTCTCCAAGCTGTATGATATTTGTCAGGTCTCTCATATCATTTTACCTAATCTACAGTACACAGGACCATATTGCTTCGTTCAGCCACTTCAAGTTTATGAATGGATGGATGGATGGATGGTTGGATAGATGTATAGACAGATAGATAGATATAGAGGGAGAGGTAGGTAGAGTTAGATGAGGCTGGGTAGCGTCTATCTCCGTGGTAGATTTGTTACCTATGATATATGAGACGACTGAGGGGTCTGGAATGAGGGGGTCACTGATATTAATTGATATATAGATAGATAGATAGAAAGAGAGAGAGAGAGAGAGAGAGAGAGAGAGAGAGAGGGGGAGAGGGGTAGGGTGAGGAAGGGTGAGGTAGGGTAAGGTAGGAAGGAGTTAGATCAGGTTGGGTAGCATCTCTCCCCGTGGTAGATCTGTTACCCATGATATATGATGACAGAGGGGTCTGGAATGAGGGGGTCACTGATATTAATTGAGAGAGAGAGAGAGAGGGAGAGGGAGAGGGAGAGGGAGAGGGGTAGGGAGAGGAAGGGTGAGGTAAGGAGAGGTAGGGTAAGGTAGGAAGGAGTTAGATCAGGTTGGGTAGCGTCTCTCCCCGTGGTAGATCTGTTACCCATGATAGGCTATATGATAGGAGAGAGGGGTCTGGAATGAGGGGGTCACTGATATTAATTGAGGGAGAGAGAGAGAGAGAGTTAGATCAGGTTGGGTAGCGTCTCCCCCCGTGGTACACCCGTTACCTATGATATATGATAGGACTGAGGGGTCTGGAATGAGGGGGTCACTGATATTAATTGCTCCACCCTCACCTTCATTTATCACCCCCGCAGATAAGGCCGGGAAGAGGCTCGCAGGAGGCGGGAAAACTCCGTGATATTAACAGTACCTAATTTTTTCACAACCCTTCCCCCCAATTTCGCCCTATTTGTTTAATGGTTTTAATATTTTAAGACCTATTGGTTTGGTGATACTAAGACGTTTTGATCAATTCAGGTGTTGCTTTCTATTGGGCGAGCGCTATCAAACCCGAAATTTTTCTATCGAAGTATATACGAATTAAAGAAGGAGGTGTAAGGGACAAACTAAAGTCAAAATATAAAACAGAATGCCTGGAAATTGTAGAAACAAGACAAACTTTCAATAATAGTTAAAAACAAAACCAATGACCCGAATATCCCTCAAACGTCATATCAGTTAGTGTTAATTGCTTTCCCCGCACCTTCACTTCTCATCCCCGTAGATAAGGCTTGATGAGAGTTGCTCTCAGGAGGCGGTCAGAATAGCTGATATTAAGGTTTTCTCCGACATATTCATTTCTCGTTCCCACTTCAAAACTTTCTCAGAGTATACCTCCTCCTTTACGAAGAGTATACAGTATGTGTAACATTCTCGAAATTACAGGAAACCACGCTCATTTTTCTATCCTTGTAGAGGTTCTGCCCTTCAGACATCTGATTTACTGGTGGGCTGAGATATTATCTTGATTTTCTTAAATTTGTATTCTTCACAGTATGCACCTACAAGCTTATCAAAGCTCGTGATTAGCTAAGACGCTTAGCCAATCTCGTAACTCAGTCACGGAAACTATTGATATTACTTTCTAATCTATTTCTGAATTTTCTGTTCACTTTATGATGTCCAAGTTAATATGTTATTAAATGTGTTACTTTCTACAACTTCGATTTCGGATTTCATTCTTGATCAAACTTTTAATTGATAATTTTGGTTGTAATTGCATACTGTGAATAATACAAATAAAGGGAAATAAAGATAGCATCTCGATTACCCAGACATATCTCAGTACAACAGCCAATTATATGTCTCAAGGGCACAACCATAGCTAGGATAAACATATTGACGTGGTTTGCTGTAATATCGGGAATAAATGCAATATACGTGGCACCCCCCCCCCCCCTTTCAGCGCATTCCCGCCCCTATTATGTCCATCTCTCTAACCCAAGAATGAATAGATTATCACAGTTTTTCTTTCACTTAAGTAAATTATGAAACTCTCTCCCTCAGGTTCTCTTTCCTTCACTTATTTGCATACGAGTATATCCACCATTGTAACATTGGAATTCGTGCAGTCGGTGAAATAAATTGTATACCTCGACATCTTAGTCCTTGCTTTACAGTTTGTAAAATCTACGCAGTCTGTGGGATTAATTAAACACTCACAAAGTAAACATAAGGTAACAGCAGTCTTTTTTACTCCACTTTCAGGGTAATCTGAGCCCATGGACCCCCCCCCCCCCCCACACGCGCACACACACACTCACTCAATCTCTCTCTCTCTCTCGAACTTCTCCTCTTCTCTCTCCTCTCCTCCTCACTCTTCGCGTCTCTCTCATCTCTTCATCTCTCTCTTCTGTTGATTTGTGATCTCCAAGTTTGCAAATGACATAAAGCTTGGAATGAACGTGAATGACCCTAAATGGGTTGAACAGCTCAGGATGGACCTCAACAGACTGGGTGAATGATCGGAGACATGGCAGATGCCTCTAAACTTGGAAAAGTGCAAGGTGATGCATATCGGCCAAACAAACCCCAATTCAGGCTATTCACTATTGGGAATGCCTCTGGAAGTAAGTGACTTGGAAAAGGATTTGGGTGTTCTGATTAACAGTGACCTAAAGTGTTCCAAGCAGTGCATTGAAGTAGAGAAGAAAGCTCATACATTATTGGGCTATATTAAGACGCAATTTAAGTATAGAAATAAGGAAATAGTCCTCACACTTTACAACGCTCTGATACGGCCTCTCCTGGAGTATGCTGTTCAATTCTGGTTTCCAGCTCTCAGGAAAGATATAGAGAGACTGGAAAGAGTACAAGGTAGGGCTACAAAGCTTGTTCCATCGCTTAGAAGAATGAGCTATGAGGACCGGTTGAGAGCTCTTGATCTCTTCCCGTTGGAGACACGCAGACTACGAGGTCAGCTCATTGAAGTTTTTAAAATACTTAATGAGTTTGACAATGTGGATTATAGCATTTTGTTTAGCCTCAATATGAATACAACACGCAACCATGGCTGGAAATTATAATTGAAAAGGTTCAGCACTAGTATCTGTGGACACTCTTTCACATATAAGATATGTTCTACCTGGAACAAACTTCCCTCCGAAGTTGTAAATAGTTCGTCTGTAGAGCAGTTCAAGAAGAGAGTAGATAGTATTTTACACACTCTGTAAAGAGTGTAGTGCCCTAAACAGTCTCTCTCCTTCCACTTCGAGTATCTCCTCGGATCGCAAGGTCTCTGAGATACTAACTATTCCTTATAACTATAACTCTCTCTCTCTCTCTCTCTCTCTCTAACTCTCTCTCTCTCTCTCTCTCTCTCTCTCTCTCTCTCTCTCTCTCTCTCTCTCTCTCTCTCTCTCTCCTCTTCTCTCTCTCTCTTCTGTCTCCTCTTCCTAGAAATTCTCGACATCAATGTAATTTACTCTCTTTTCCTCATCCTCTTTCTCATCTCTCTCTCTCTTCACTATCGACCATCTAATTACACGCGGGGAAACGGTTTGCAAAATTATTGGTAAATCTTTAACTCACACGAATCTAAGAATTTCTTCTTCTTCAATCGATTTGTCAACTTGTGGATGGGCTTACCCGGACGTATATAGACTGCAGCAGCACCGTTGATTCATTTAAACTCCGCCTTGTAGACAAATATCTCGCATCAAACCCGCGACTGACTGCGTTTGTAAATGAATAACTTTATTGTATCCCTCCCTCAGTTAACTAACCCCATCTGTCCCTACTAACTTCTAATCCTGGCCACAAACGGACATTAGTGCCAGAGGCAGTAATTCCCTTTCCAATGTTCCCTTACCCACTCTAAACCACTGTTTGGACACTTGATCCTCAGTGTTTTGGAGGACAAGCAGCCTAGAAGGGTCACTAGACCTGTTGTTGTTTGATTTCCTTTGTACTCCTTTGTACTACTCTCTCTCTCTCCCCCCCCCCTTAACACATTCCCCCCACGACCACCCCCTTAATAAAACACCTCAATCACCGCCACCACCGCCAATTTCCCGCACCTTAGCCCTTTAATACGCGATTCCCGATAGTACAATAGCCAATTAATCCATTCACAACGGTGACGCCTTTCTCTCTACCATTTTTGCTATCGTTAGACGATTTTGTTCAAGTTGAGAAAGACCTTTGAAAGTTAATTAAGATAGCTTGTACCATTTTGAGTGCCAGAGATCCTTTCTATGTTGTAAAAATCATCTAATGATAGCCATACTAAAGTGAAGTGACCACCTGAAGCATCCCTCCCTCTCTTTCTCTATCCCTCTCCCGCCTTCTCTCTCTCACTCTCATACACTCACACACACTCTCTCTCTCTCTCTCTCTCTCTCTCTCTCTCTCTCTCTCTCTCTCTCTCTCTCTCTCACACAGTGAGTATGTAAGTGTAAATTCCCCTTTCTTTTATCTATATAAAAACTCCTAGTGGGCATTTCCTGACCCATAAGTTTACACTTTACCCTATTTTCCAGTACGGCTTTTTAGCCTGAGGGAGCGGAGGGTGGGAAAAGAACCTTCTACTTTGCCGCAAACTCTGTGTCGTCTGAGTATCTGTATAACTCTGTGTAACGGTCTCTCTCTCCCTCCCCCCAATCACTGTCACCCGCGCCCCAGCCTTATACTACCCGATTCCCGATAGCTCGAGCCCAAATACCCCCCTGGTATCACCCATCACCCACCTCCCCAGTACCACCCGCCTCCCAACACCCGATCCACCAAGCTGACATCTTAAGGGGGAGGGGGGGGGGGGGGGGGTCAGTAGGATGGCTTGTTGTATTATTATAGAGCGGTTTGATTGATCTACACATTTTAGAGTAATTAACTTTTTAGTTTGCCCCCTAGACTAAGAAAATGGCCTCCCCAGACCCCCTTGAAAATAATCAAAGCACCCTTTAGTCCTATTCTAGCTAAATTTATACATTTTTCGGTAGCAAAATGTCCAGACCAAAGGCCTGTTTCTCCTAAAGTGTAGGGTCGCTGTCTTTCGGCCACAACATCTCGACACCTGGATGAGATGAAAATTCTATTAATTGCTAAGGTAATGAGGTGAATCGTCTAATGGAGTGAAACAGGGAGGATCCAAAAAAAAAAAGTCCCCCTCATACCATATAGAGATAAAACACCTCCATCACCGCCACTCTCCCCCCCCCCCCCCTTTAGTCTTTTAATACGGGATTGGCCAATTATCCTGTTATCACCCGCCTTCCAACACCCGATCACTCACTCAGATACACCAAGGTCACGTCTGGGGGGGAGTGGGAGTGGGGGGAGTGTTATTGAGGGGCTTGATTCATCCACCCATTTTCAAGTAATGCATGTTTAATTTGCCTCTTGGACTAAACAATGCCGCCCCAGGCCCCCTACAAACTAAGCAAAAACGCCCCTCAGATACCTTCAAGCTAACTTTGTACATTTTTCTGTCCTGGCCAAAGACCACTTTCTTCTAAATTCAAGGTTCGTTATCGCTCTCCCAGAAAAAAATAAATAATAATAAATACGCCTGAATCGGATAAAGCGTCATTTAATAGCCAGAACAAATGAAGTGACATATTCGTAAAATCTCCAAACTAATGAAGTAAAGGGGAGGGGGGGGGGGGGAGCTCCATGAAGACCCACCTCGCGCCAAATAGGGTTAACGCGCGATTCCCGATAGCACGGTCCCAATTACCCCTGTATCGGCCCCTCCCCGACACCCGATCACTCACGCCGATACAGCCAAGGTGAGAAAATTTGCATGTTGGATAATGGAGTCGTTCAGGATCCAGGAGTAGGTGGTGGTGGGAGTGCTTGTACTGGGATCGATTACGAGAGAGAGAGAGAGAGAGAGAGAGAGAGAGAGAGAGAGAGAGAGAGAGAGAGAGAGAGAGAGAGAGAGAGAGAGAGAGAGAGAGAGAGAGAGAGAGAGAGAGAGAGAGAGAGAGAGAGAGAGAGAGAGAGAGAGAGAGAGAGAGAGAGAGAGAGAGAGAGAGATGTGAGATTTATAGACCAATTCCCCCCTGATTTCACCTATAGAGACTCCCTTCTCAACACTATCAACACACACACACACAGCACATACACACACACAGAACACACACACACACACAGAACACACACACACACACAGAACACACACACCCACACCCAGAGAACACACACACACATAATACACACACACAGAACACACACACACATAATACACACACACAGAACACACAAACACACAGAACACACACACACACACACACACCAGAAGTGATGTGTGATTTATAGACCAATTCCCCCCTGATCTCACCTACAGAGACTCCCTTCACCCCTTCCAACACTCTATTAATCGTTTTTTCTGGACCCCCTTCCCCTTGTGTTTAGCTCCATTTGTTTTGAAATATTTTAAGACGTTCGGCCCATTAGTTTGGCGATATTAAGACATTTCGTGTCATTAAGGTGTTGATCTTTTCCTGTCGAGCGAGACCGCGCCTTTGGCATCTGGAAGGGGGTCTTGGGAGTATTATTTTTAAGGTTAATGGAGGTCTAGGGAGGAAACCGAAGAATATATATATATATATATATATATATATATATATATATATATATATATATATATATATATATATATAAAACACTTCCATGATCCCCTATTCACATAATATTTTAAATTATTCGGTAGAATTTTGTTTTTGATCAATACATGAATATATGCAGTAATAAATAACCTAATATATATAAATAATTAACACATAGGCTACACATATTTTAATATATTAGGTTTTATATTACTACATAATATTATATTCACGTATGGTCCGCTTAAATTTTCAGTTTTATGTTTTCTAACACATTGTTGTTGGATTATATCATAGGCCTATCTCTCTCCCTTTACATAACTATAGATCACACTCACGACTCAACATTCACTATGTCTGTCTATATATTTAGGAACAACCACGTATACATTTTCTTACAGCGTTATTTTGTTATAGTTCGACCGGTAACATTTCACACTATTGTACTCCTGAACTGTAGTTTCTAACCACCTTTATATTCTTTCATTTCTACGGCTTAATTTTTATATAATTAACTATTTATCGCTAATTGATCCCCTACAATTGTAGTTTGTATTATCAGAAAAATGCTTTATTTTAAACGATTAATGAAGGCATTTTTTATGTTATATTTATTTATTTAATATCGTATTTATGTTTTGCTTTTAGGCTGAAGAATACTTTTGTTTAAGGTGAAACGTGTCTCTGGTTTTAACCTATTTATCAGGGTTAAGGGACTACTCTGAACCTCGCTATTTGTATTGCGCCTCCGTTTCCCTCGTCATGAGAGTATTTCTTATATATATATATATATATATATATATATATATATATATACAGTATATTCATTCATTCTGTTATACAATGCAATACAGTACAACATGTATTATGCAGTAGCAGTAATAGTATTAGTAGTAGTAATATCATATTTACTATTTTAAGGCTACCAGGCCCATAGTGCCTAAATACACGAATCTAAAATAAAATTGCCGACACAACAACTCGAAAGCCTCCATTCGTTCTGTTGGCAGGTAAAGATGGACGATGTGTGGCTCTCAGACAGGAGAACAGACAGACAGACTTATAAGCAGACAGACGGACAGAGAGACAGAGAGAGGAAAACAGTGATATGCATAAATAGATGGACTAGGTATGACAACTAGGGAATGGTGGATATGTCAGAGCTGTGTTGGAGGGTAGGGGCACATTCACGTACATGTACGTACACGGTCAGTCACACACAAACACATTTACACACACACACACACACACACACACACACACACACACACACACACACACACACGCACACACACACACACACACACACACACACACACACACACACTAGCTCCCAATTAATGCGTTCAATATATCGAATACGTAGATAGGTGTACAGACAGACAATCATTGAAGTTCTCACCATCAGTTAGGTTCATGCAATAATGTCATACATATGTTTATCAGTTACACATACAGTAGGTACCCACAGAATGTTGTCACCGAGTTTCCTTTAAGGGTTTTTATTTTGCTTCCTAGACCTTCATCAAGCTTAAAAAGATACCCACAAGACGCCCTCTCGAGATGAATGTCCCGGCTGAAGGCCGATTCCTCCTAAATTACAGGTTCGCGATCGCTCGCCAGGAAAAAATCGACACCTAAATGACACGAAAGGTTTTAAAATAAACATACATGGGGCGAAAGGTCTTTCGCGAAACTAATGGGGCGAAATCTCATAACTAATGGGGCTAAACATGAGGGAGGAGGGAGTCCATAAAATAACTTTTAAGAGAAAGTCCTCCTCTAAAGCTAGTATCACACGGGCACCTTTATCCGACATTCTGTATCAGAGTCTAGTATCAGCAATCATTTATTAATCTGTGTTTGAGTATATGGGTTCGCGTTTCAAACGTATGTTTCCGATTTTGAAGTACAAGCTTTGACAATAACGTCGAAGTGGAATTAGCATTGGCCGAAGAAGAGCTATTTCCTCGCTATATTTGATACAGTGACTCTGAGACTAGTATCGGATACTTTGTGTAAACCTATGGTTTCATCCTAACATTTTAGAGATAAGTTCTTAACATTAATCATCAACTACAAACCCCAATGCACTTTGATAAACTAATGACAGCATATGGTCCTCCCGGAATGATAACTTGTTAAGTTACTAAGGCCAATATTGGGGGCACCCAATCATTACCGACCGATGTCACGGTCCATTCGTTATAGTTTGGCCAAAATGTTGACCCCCTAACTTCTGTAACTAAAAAAACGACTTGACTAATCGAGCTAATATTTCTATCATTAGGAAACAGTCGACCAGGAAATACAGTAGATGTGGAAATTTACAGCCCATTTGTTCTAGCCCTTTTTGAGTTACCGGGTATAGAGGTAAAGGGGTCCCGATTTCTGGCCTACCTATGATGATTAGACTATATCATTAAGCAATTTTTTCAATCGTGTACCAAATGACATTACTAGGTAAATCTGACTTAAGTCCATCCTTTAGAGTTAATTCATTCCTATTCTCAATCAAATAGAAAATCAAACCGACCAACAGACCAACACACAGCAATGGTCACATAGGCCTAAAAAAAAAAAAAAAAAAAAAAAAAAAAAAAAATATATATATATATATATATATATATATATATATATATATATATATATATATATATATAATAATAATAATAATACACAATACACAGTCGATCCCCCCCCCCCCACACACACACACACACCATTTGTTGATAAAGATAAAACCGAGGCAGCCACACACATCGGTGGCCACCTATTCTCTGCAAATAACAAACAGTCATACCGTACAGACACTGCTACCTTATAGTCACATGATCTCCACAATGTGCAGATCAAACCCGAACCTTGCCGGGAAGCCAAGGAATGAGTCCGTTCTGTGGTGATCGATGGTAGGGTGACAGACAGACACAGATATATGATGGTAACACAAGGGGGGGGGGGGGGTTCACTAAGGCATACTGAACACCTACAACAAACACACACCACATTTTGTTGTATTATTATTGAGAGTTTTGATAGTCATTTTCGAGCATGTATTTTTTGTTGTTCCCTAGGCTAACAAAAATGCCTTCCCAGACTTCCTTCAAACTATAAAATGGCCACCCAGACCCTCCTTCAAGCTAAATGTGTACATTTTTTCGATATAAAAATATTGCGGCCGAAGGCCGATTTCTTTTAGGTTACAGGCTCGCTATCGCTCGCTTAAATAAATTTGACACCTGAATGGGGCGAAGCGTGTTTTTATCGTCAAAATCAGGACCAAACCTCTTAAAACATGAATATATTACACGAGATACTAAAACATTTACTATTGGATTTTTGGGGATACCATAATTTTGAAAGGGAATGAGTGCGTTGTGTTAACCCTTTGGTGATGGATGGTAGGGTGACAGACAGACACAGATATATGATGGTAACACAAGGGGGTGAGGCCGCGCGGGGTTCACTTATGCATATTGAACACCTACAACAAACAAGGCCTGGGGGTTGTATGGATATTTTTTTTTTTTTTTAATGAGAGTTTTGATTGAGCTATTTTCGAGCAATGTATTTTTTAGTTTGTCTCTTATTAGGCTAACAAAAACACCTTCCCAGACTTCGTTCAAGCTAAACTTGTAAATTTTTCGATTGAAAAATGTCCAGTCCGAAGGGCGATTTCTTATAAGTTTAAGTCGTGGAATGAGGAAAAGACATATCGGCTGGCTTACCGGGGAATGTCATCTTGAGTGACCTGCTACATAAAACAAATTAAATATATTTTAGAACACACGTTGATAGAACACAATACAATAATAGGGAATCAATGTGTAACTAGCCCATCTTACGTGTTATTGTATTTTAACTTTGTTTTCTAATATAAGTTTGATCTTGTATTTTAGGTAACTGAAGATGACATAAGCCAATAATGTGGAAACTTCTGACAATCACAACAAAGATAATGTTCGTTGCAACCCTCGTTATTCTATTTCTACTAAAGAAACAGTTCCCCAAGAACATATTTATATACACCGGTATGTATAACTGTATATAGATAGATAGATACATATATATAATATATATAGATAGATAGATAGATAGATAGATAGATAGATAGATAGATAGAAGTGTATATATATATATATATATATACAGGGTGTCCCAGGAGGAAAGGGCATACATTTGAGAAATGATATAACAAGGTATTCTAAGCATAAAATGTTCTATAACTAAAAGCCCAAATCTCAACCGGTTAAAAAGATACTGAAGGTTTTATGTAGTGTCCTCCCCCACATCACTGTAGGCCTAATGGACTCTTCCATGTCAAATAGTTTCCAACTGCTCCAAAGTGAGCTAATATGTCGATAATAATTTTGTGAATTACAGAATTAGGATATCGTTATAGTAACATGGTAAAATAATTGCGGTTAGATAGAAGTGTGGTAGGCTCGAGTCTAGGACAGCTAGGCCACTCTTATGGGGAAATACATAGGGAAATACCATTTTCAACATGCAATATCTCTATACTGGTTGAGATTTGGAATAATTCTTATAGAACATTTTAGGCTTAGAATACCTCGTTTTATAATTTCCCAAAGTTACGCCCTTTCCTCCTGGGACACCCTGTATAGAGAGCGAGCGAGATAGATAGATAGATAGATAGATAGATAGATAGATAGATAGATACGAAGAGAGAATACACGAAGAGAAATTAGGGTTACTTTTGACCCCTTTCGCCCTCCCATGGATTCGCCCCTTGGCATTATATCATCCATCTCTATGTGCTTATAGTGTGTGTGTGTGTGTGTGTGTGTGTGTGTGTGTGTGTGTGTGTGTGTGTGTGTGTGTGTGTGTGTGTGTGTGTGTGTGTGTGTGTGTGTATAATACTAATAATAAATCAATAATCATCGGTATATGTCGTGTCGGCAACCAATGAGGCTGAAAATACACAATTCCTTAACCTAACTTATCTTAAGTAGTCAACAGCTTGACTTTGGCTGCCACAGGAGTGCTTACATACCCCAGAAGGAGTAGGATGTGGGCAGGGATCCGGGTGCAACCATGCGGTGGAGCATCCACACCTAACTTACACAGCCCGGAATGTTTCACCGGCAGTACCTAGGATCGAACCCTCGTTACCAGACCCAAACAATGACTCTATGCGCTCGGCCACTGTGGCGGTGTGTGTGTGTGTGTGTGTGTGTGTGTGTGAGAGAGAGAGAGAGAGAGAGAGAGAGAGAGAGAGAGAGAGAGAGAGAGAGAGAGAGAGAGAGAGAGAGAGAGAGAGAGAGAGAGAGAGATCCCCCCCCCCCCACTTTGGCTATCCTCATCCATCACTCTCTGCTTACAGGACGAACTAATTCCTTCTCTCCATAGACGACTCACTTGGATGACTAGGGTCTTTTGGGAGAGCTCTGTGGCCTAACCCTTTTAATCCCAGCCCATTTCCTTATTGACTTCATTTGTGTGTGCGTGTGTGAGAGAGAGAGAGAGAGAGAGAGAGAGAGAGAGAGAGAGAGAGAGAGAGAGAGAGAGAGAGAGAGAGAGAGAGAGAGAGAGAGAGAGAGAGAGAGAGAGAGAGTTCTTTAGGGGATCTTTATTTCCTAACACTTTCAATCGGAGCACACACACCACTTTATTGACCTATTTGTTATATTAATTTCTAAATGAGTTATACAATGTGGATTATACTAAGATGTTTAGCCTCAATATGAATAAGATGCACAACCATTACTAGAAGTTGGAGCTGAATAGGTCTATCTATCTATCTATCTATTGCCGGACGCCTTACTCCCCTTACGAGGGTGGCCATACACAGAATGCCCCCAAGCGGACCTATTCCTTGTGGGAGGGACAACCGGAGCCAGTTTAGTGAAGGACTTACAGGATTGACCACTCAATTTAGGATCCGTCCGACTCCGAGGCCCTCTGTGTATCTTGTTAGCACTATTTTTCTACAGCGGTGTTCGGCTAATCCATCCACTAACCTGCCTTACCCTTAGGTAAGCAGTACGGATTTGTATCAGGTTTACTCTATTAAATCTATTTCCTTTAACCCAGCGCAGATTAAGAGGTGATTTAATTCAAGTGTTCAAAATCATCAAAGGCATCGACAATATGAACTGTAGTAAGTACTTCACTATCGACCAATCTAATTACACGCGGGGAAACGGTTGCAAAATTATTGGTAAATCTTTTAACTCACACGAATCTAAGAATTTCTTCTTCAATCGAGTTGTCAACTTGTGGAATGGGCTTCCCCGAGACGTTATAGACTGCAGCACTGTTGATTCATTTAAACTCCGCCTAGACAAATATCTCGCATCAAACCCACGACTGACTGCGTTTGTAAATGAATAACTTTATTTTATCCTCCCCTCAGTTACTAACCCATATGTCCCCTACTAACTTCCTAGTACTGCCACGGACATTAGTTCCATGGCAGTAGTTCCCTTTCCAATGTTCCCTTACCCACTCTAAACCACTGTTTGGACACTTGATCCTCAGTGTTTTGGAGGACAAGCAGCCTAGAAGGGTCACTAGAACTGTTGTTGCTTGATTTCCTTTGTACTCCTTTGTACTCCTTTGTACTCCCCTAGACAGGTTGCCAACCAAGGCTGACGAGTCCCATACCATATACTTTGTATGTAGTAGTTTAAGATTCTTTCTTTTGTCACCAAGATCTCCATCATGCTTAAAGAAACACCTTTAAGAACCCCCTTCAAAGTGAATGTGTAAATTTTTTCGGTAGACAAATTTCGTGCCTTCGGTTCCTCCTAAATTACAGTCTCGCTCAGGTCCTGGGCTCCCTATTGCTCGCCAGGAAAGAATCGATGCCTAAGTAGCACGAAAGGTTTTAATATTGACAAGTAAATGGGGCGAAAGGTCTTAACATCTCAAAACTAATGGGGTTAATCTTGAGGGAGTAGAGGGTTCATAAATACAATCCTCCCCTTAAGAAAAGTGTGCTTAGTATCTTGTTTATACTTTACAATGAACGTTCTTCATTCTGCATTGTTTTCCTAGAGTATCTCCCTGGAATGTACTGGTAAGCTTTGGGATACTAACTGCGCACACACTCTCTTTCTCTGTCTCACTCTCGATCTTGCTCTCTCTCTCTCTCTCTCTCTCTCTCTCTCTCTCTCTCTCTCTCTCTCCTCTCTCCTCTCTCCTCTCTCTCCTCTCCTCTCCTCTCCTCTCCTCTCCTCTCCTCTCCTCTCCTCTCCTCTCTCTCTCTCTCTCTCTCTCTCTCTCTCTCTCTCTCTCTCTCTCTCTCTCTCTCTCTCTCTCTCTCTGCTCTCTCTCTCTCTCTTCTCTCTCTTCTCTTCTTGTATTCCCCCCGGACTGCAAGGTGTTCTCCTCTATCTTTCCGTCTACTCCTCTTGTCCCGCTGTCTTCTTGTTCATCTAACATCTATATCTATCTATCTCTTCTATCTATCTATCTATCGGTCAACATCTATCTATCTATCTATCGGTCAACATCTATCTATCTATCGGTTCATCTATCTATCTATCGTCAACATCTATCTATCTATCGCTCCATCTATCTATCTATCGCTCCATCTATCTATCTATCGGTCAACATCTATCTATCTATCGGTCAACATCTATCTATCTATCGCTCCATCTATCTATCTATCGGTCAACATCTATCTATCTATCGGTCAACATCTATTTATCGGTCCATCTATCAAGCGCTCAATACCGATCATCCAATGTTATGCCTGACTACACACTGACTCTCCCATACCTTGTTAGTACGAGGAGAAGGAGGAGGAGAAGAGGAAGAAGAAGAATATAATGATGATGACAATGAAGAAGAAAAGAAGAAGAATATAATGATAATGATGATGATGATGAAAAGAAGAAGACGAATAAGATAACGAAGAAGATGATGAAGAAGAAGAAGAAGAAGAAGAAGAAGAAGAAGAAGAAGAAGAAGAAGACTTTCTTAACTCTCTCTCAAACTTATTATAACTGTATCTAAAACATAAGAACATAAGAACATAAGAAAATAGGAGTCTGCAGAAAGCCGATTGGCCTAAGCAAGGCAGATCCCTGTCCCACACAACCCCAATTACAAAGCCCAATTATAGGCTCAACACTCTAATACCCTGAGGATCATCTTACCAAAACGGTTAGAGATTAACGCAGGATTACGGGGGTCTGCAGAGCGCTGATTGGCCCAACCCTGCTGATCCCCCTTCACACCCAACCCTTCTCGTCCATATGCTTATCCAATTTTATCTTAAAGCTCCCTATCGTTTTTAATCCCACTATAGCACTTGGTAGTCCATTCCACCCATCTACAACTCTGTTACCAAACCAATATTTGCCTATATCTTTTCTGAAACGAAATTTATCTAATTTGAAACCATTGGTACGAGTTCTTTCCTATCACTGAGCTTTAGTACACTTGTCATGTCCCCTTTGTTAATCCCACTAACCCACTTGAACACCTCTATCATATCCCCTCTAACTCTGCGTCTCTCTAACGAATGTAAACCTAATTTCTTCAACCTTTCTTCATACGAAAGATTTCTAATATTATGGATCATTTTTGTCATTCTACGCTGTACTCTCTCCAATGAATCTATGTCCATTCTGTAATAAGGACACCAAAATTGTACAGCATAATCCATATGGGGTCTCACTAATGACAAGTAAAGTTTTAAGATAACATCAGCAGTTCTGTTACTCACACTCCTAGAGATGAACCCGAGAATCCTGTTTGCCTTATTACGAACGCTTATACACTGTTTTCTAAGTTTCAAATCATTGCTAACAAACACACCTAGATCTTTCTCACAGTCTGAATTTTCTAATTCTAAATTAGCTAGTTTATATTTAACATTTGTATGCATCTTCCCTATCTTTAATACCTTGCATTTGTCAATGTTAAACTTCATCTGCCAATTTACTGACCATTCATGTAAGGTATCTAGATCCCTTTGGAGGCACTCTATATCGCTATCTGAATCAATTGATCTCCCCATTTTATTATCGTCTGCGAATTTACTTATCCTACTAGTTATACCTAAATCTAGGTCATTTATGTATATAAGAAACAACAGGGGACCTAATACCGATCCCTGGGGGACACCACTTTTGACTGCTCCCCACTCTGACTTGGTACCATTTATGCTGACTCTCTGTTTCCTACCAATTAGCCATGACCTAATCCATCCCAACAACGATCCTCCTATTCCATGTGCCTCAACCTTTCTCATCAATCTCTCATGAGGGACTCTGTCGAAAGCTTTACTGAAATCTAAATAAATAATATCATATGACTTGTCACTATCTACTGCTTCATATACCTCTGAGAAAAAGCTAAGCAAATTAGTAAGGCAAGAACGTCCCTGAGTGAATCCATGCTGAGAAGAATTTATTAAGTTAAATTTTACTAAGTGGCTTCTAATTTTCCTAGCAATAATAGACTCTAGCAACTTTCCTATGATTGATGTGAGACTAATGGGACGGTAATTGGATGCTATCGATTTATCACCTTTTTTGAAGATCGGAACTACATTTGCAAGCTTCCAAGCTTCTGGAACTAAACCTGTTTCTAAAGACTTGTTAAATAAAAATGCTAATGGGCTACTTAACTCATCTCTGCATTCTTTTAATACTCTAGCATATACCTCGTCAGGACCAGGCGATTTTTGAGGTTTCAGTCTGTCAATTTCCTTAAGCACATCATTTCTACTTATACTAACTGTACTTAACATATTTTCTATACTATCACTATATACCATATTGACTTCTGGAATCTGTGCCAAATTTTCATTAGTGAAAACGGAAAGAAACTGACTATTTAATGTACTGCACATTTCTAAATCATTTTCTGTTATTTCCCTATTGAAGTTTTTAGGGGGCCTATTACATCTCTAACTTTAGATTTATATAGTTGGTAAAAAGCTTTAGGGTTATTTTTTGAGTCACTGGCTATCCTTATTTCATAATTTCTTTTTGCTTTCCTGATTTCCTTTTTAACCTGTCTTGATAGAGTCTGATAGTATATATGTAGATGATTTTCGCCTTTCTTTATTTTTATATATTCCTTTCTTTTTTCCTATAAGATCTATTAGCTTATTAGTCATCCATTTTGGTTGGTTCTGCGGCGATCTAAATTTTCTTTTAGGGATATATTTATTTTGAGCATTGTGGAGTGAAGCAATAAACTGGTTATATGTAGGTGGCAAGTTTAACTCTGGCATATCCTGACTTAATTGCTTAACAATAGGGTCCACCCTTAAGTCTCTTCTTAGCCCACCATAATCGGCTTTTCTGAAATCTGGGATAAGTGTCGTATTCTCTTTAGCATTCCCTGTCCATTGTATATTAAAATAAATAGATTTATGATCGCTATTTCCTAGGTGGTCACCAATCTCTACAATATTTATCATATGTTCATTGTTACTGAAAACTAAATCAAGAATATTAATACCTCTAGTTGGCGTATCTATGAATTGAAATAAAAAACTATCTTGTACAACCTCAATAAACTCTACTGAATCGGAGTCGCCTATTTGGTGCTGCCAATCAATGTTCGGAAAATTAAAATCCCCCATAATGCACACATTGCTAAACCTTGATGCTATTTTAATTTCCTCCCATAACGATGTTCCGCCATTTCTACTCATATTAGGCGGTCTATATATAACTCCAATAACTATGGTCTCACTACCTTCGTTAACCTCTACCCAAACACTTTCATTATCATTATTTAGTCTAATACCTGATTTAATACAGCTTTTTAATGTACTCCTGACAAACACTGCTATACCCCCGCCCCTCCTACTTGTTCGGTCATATTTAAACAAACTATATCCTGGAATATCAAATTCTGCTAAAAAATGCCTAGATTCTGTATTAATCCACGTTTCAGTTAGCGCTATTATGTCTATATTTTCTGTGCTAACGAGTGCTCTAAGTTCGTTCATTTTGTTACATAAACTCCTACAATTTGTATAATATACCCTCAACCTATTACTTTTATTTGCAACTAATTTTCTATTGTTTTAGCTAACTTATTATTTCCTGTTGAACTACTAGCTCTAGACGGAAATTCTGCTCTATCAGTAATCTCATCTTTACTATCAGTTACATGTGTAGTGTTATCGATAATACTATTACACATCACTATATTCGCACTATCTTGACTGATTATTTCTATTTTACTCACTGGTTTGTCACATGACGTACCTGCTCCATATGGAGACAGTATTTTACTTACACACCCAGGTTTTTTTAACGAAACCCCGCAACAATCTTGTCCAGTGAGCTGGCCAAGGTCGAAACTCCTAGTCGAGAAAGATGTACTCCATCCTGGGCATACAGTTCATCCTTACCATAGAAGTGAGTCCAGTTATCTAGGAATGGTATTGACTTTGCCTTGCAATACTTCTCCAGCCGGCTATTTACACTAATAGCCCTGGAGGACCATTCCTTCCGTACCCCTCTTCTTGGCAGGATACTGTGTACCACAGGAAATCCACCCTTCTCCTTGATCCTCTCCAGCATTTCCTGGTACTTGGTCAGCAACTCCTCAGTCCTGCATCTCCATATGTCATTGGATCCCGCGTTGATGAAGATGATGGGGTCCTCCCCACCCACTTCTAGGACACCATCCATCTTCTCTGCCACCCTCCCGACTCCGGCTCCAGGTAGGCAGACAACTTTACTAACATGAGTGTTAGTAGCCCCGTCAAGGTACCTAACCATTGAATCACCGACAATGAACTTAGCTTTTTTTCCGTTGTCGGCGTGTAGCAGGAGTTGTAGCAGCAACAGCAGTAGACTTCCCCCCCTCCCCTCTCACTGCCTCGATGATCGCCACTTCCTCGCCATCACTCTCATCAGCCAAGGTGCTGAAGTTGTTGTGGGTCTTGAGTGGCTGCCTTTTCAGCTTGCAGGCCGTTGCACTGGTTGACACCACTTTCCAAGGGGCTTCACGATCCCTGGGAACACTTCCGGTAGCCTCACACTTCTTCTCCGCCATAGCTAGTCTCAAGGCCAAATTTTCATCTTTGAGACACTGAATCTCCTGCTCCACACTCTCCAGTCTTTCTTGCAAAGCAAGACAAAGCTGGAGAGTATGGGAGGAGACAGCAGACTCATCAACAACAGCCATCACTAAGAAAGTTCACTAGGACCTCACTAAGGGTAAACAGGTTCACTAGCGGTCACTGGGGACGTCCGCACAGGTCAGGGGTCAGAGAGCAACTCATTCTAACAAAAACATTCTAACTCTCTCTCTCCAACCTATCCTAGATCTCTCTAGCCTATTCTAACTCCAATTAATGTAAGGTAACTTCATCCAGTGATAGGGCAGGTAAGGAACAAAGGTCAACACTCCCTAGCACTGATAATCCCAACACTCCTCTCCCTGTTTCACCCCAGTAGTTCGACAGTTATAAGATGGTTCACCCTATTCAGGTGTCGATTTCTACTGAGCGAGCAATAGCGAGCCTGCAATTGAGGTGAAATCGGCTCTTGGCTGGGAAATTTTGCTACCAAGTTATCTAAAAAAAAAATTGCTTAAAGGATGAAATAGTGTTAAAACCAAGTGACCCACCCATAAATACCAGCCTTAATTTTACAGGGTGCCAAACCAGGATAATTTGGTATTATTGGAGGAATGAGTACGAGATAGAATATAGGAAAGTTTACATGACGTTGCATTGTTTTGGTAATATCATCACTTCCAAGGAGATAATAAGAACCGTGAAGCTTAAATTTATCCTTATGTATTAGTAATGCTGAATAAAAAAAAAAAAAAAAGGAAAAGTGGTGATTGGGCCTGAGTATATAGATAGATAGATAGATAGATAGATAGATATATAGAATGTTGAATAAAAAGAAGGGAATAGGATAGATAGATAGATAGATAGATAGATAGAATGTTGAATAAAAAGAAGGGAATAGGTCTCTTGTTTAACACCCTGGCCAAAAATTTTGTGTTCGGGTGACATCAATATAAGGTGAGAGCAGGTAGTGTGATAAAGGGACCCAGGCCAGCACTTCCCTAGCACTGATAACACTAACTATTTTACATCTTACCTTCACCATTGTTCTCGTCTATAGGCTCAACCCTTCCTCTTACCCGGCCTCTTCTGTATTCTTGTCTAGGTGTACTGTAGGTCGTGGGTGGGAAACGTAAACAAAATATATTCACTCGTATATGAAATAATAATCCTGGGTGAACTAGATGTGTGTGAATTTGTGTTTTGTCTGTGTTTGTTCGTTGTGTTATGTTATGTTTTGTGTTTTCCCTGTTCCTGCTCTGTCTTGAGGCGGCCACCCCCAAGAAAAAGAAAAACAAAAATAATGTTATAGAATTTAATAGAAAATAAAAAATAGGAAAAGTGGGGATTGGGCCTGAGCATATAGATAGAGAGATAGAATAATAATAATAATAATAATAATAATAATAATAATAATAATAATGTTTATAATGATAATGAGTTTGTTTCAACAAATGAGGCTGAAAATACATTGCCACTAACTTATCGTATCCTAAGTGATCAACAAATGGACCGTAGATGCCACAAGGGCACCTATATGAGTAAGGGACCTGGTGGTCCCTGAGACCAGTCCATCCAGACATACGCTGTATATATTAAGCGCTAAATTTTAACTGAAAGTATAAACATAATGATTGTTTCATACAGTAGTTTATGTGTGCTAAGTTGAACACGTAGGCGATTAAAGACCTAATTAATTTTATCGTTTTTATTACAATTATGCGTTACATTTTTACATTTTATAGTGTAATTTTTACACGAAGGAAAGGTTTATGTGAGAAGCTGCACACAATGGGAGTGTTGTTGCCTGAAATGGGTACTTCAAATGTAGAATACTTGTGTCTTCGGCCACTGTGATCATTAAATGTGTTTGTTCACAAAAAACCTCATGTACGAAAGATTGGATTTTGATGGAACTTGGTTAGTGCCTAGCCTATATTTGGTACCTAAATAGATCCCACCAACTTCTGTTTAACATTAGATGATGTCCTTGCCCTCAAATCTCCACTTTTTGAGCCCAAGACAACATGACCATACAATATTTGTTGTGTGGAACACCATTGAATGATAAACTTGAGGCAGTGAACATTAGTTGAGGTTAAATACTGACTCGGTATGTGTCTTAGCGAATGTTTCAAAATATTACATTATCATGTCAGAAGTGTTCAATGCAAATATGTATCATCTTTCACTGAAGGCGGTTGTACAGTTGCCCACTGTATACCTCTTACAGTACACATTATTATAGTATGCAGTTTATCGGGAGAGGGGTATCCTGACCAGGATGTAAACCCACTCCCTCAGGTATGTTCGTGAGAGTTGGGCACCGTATCCACTCGACCATGGGCGGATAATAAGGGAAGCAAATTAAGTTCATATTTGAAGAACCAGGTTAGAGTCTCGTGGAGGACTATGCTTTCATACATGTGGCAAGTGTATAAGACTTCAACCATGACTATTTACCCCCCCCCCCCCCTCTCCCGGCCAGATCTTCCAAGTGATACGATTTTAATCATCCTGGTACTATTATCGAACCACTCTGATGACAAAACTTATGATAATTTCGAACAGGTTTGTATAGAGTTATCCTGACCAAGATTCGAACCCAGTTGAGCACCATATCCACTCGACGGGGCCCAACTCTCACTCACTCACTCTCTCACTCACTCACTCACTCTCTCACTCACTCTCTCACACTCACTCACTCTCTCATACTCTCTCTCTCTCTCGCATCCCCCCCCCCCACACCCACACACACTCACGATTAATCTCTCTATAATAAATGAGGAAGGGAAGGGGTCTGGACGATGATGGACAAGATAAGGGTAGTGTATTCCAAGCCTTGCAAACAATGAATACTAAAGAGAGAGAGAGAGAGAGACAGATATATATATATATTATATATATATATATATATATATGCACGCACGCATGTACGCATGTAAGTACTTCACAGTAGATAACTCAAATTACGCAAGCATAATATAAATGGTTAAAAAATTGTCGGAAAGTCGTTTAATTCAGAAGAAGCGAAGCACTTCTTTTACAACAGAGTGGTCAAATTATGGAACATATTGCCTAATAATGCTGTAATGTGTCACATAGTCCAGGCATATAAATATCGCATTGATAAATATATTGCCATGAATCACCGACTGACTGCGTTTGTGCCCGCGTAACGTGACAGTATCAATATCGTACATTTCAATATAAGTATGTTTTATGGTCCACAGTATTTCTGTAGCTGAAGCCCTTCAGTTGATGGCTGTTGCATGTGTGTGTGTGTGTGTGTGTGTGTGTGTGTGTGTGTGTGTGTGTGTGTGTGTGTATGTATATATATATATATACAGAGAGAGAGAGAGAGAGAGAGAGAGAGAGAGAGAGAGAGATATTAATGGTGAATGCAAATGACTCCAACGCTATCGACAGGCCCATCAGTTTATCTATCTATCATGTTATCTACCCATTACAGTTTACTAATCTATCTATATATCTATCTATCACAGTTTACCGGTACTAATCATGCCGTACTCGGACGTTTTGATCCTACACTGTTA
>CM064580.1:53344337-53361837 GCA_032716605.1 Paralithodes platypus
GGTGTCATCGTGTCATATTGTTACTGTTATTGATCTTGCTTACTTGCTGCCGTCATTCTATTATTGGCATGGTTATGATATATTCGTCACTCTCAAAGTGTTACCTGTACATTCGTATTCTGCATTGACAGAGAGAGAGAGAGAGAGAGAGAGAGAGAGAGAGAGAGCGAGAGCGAGCGAGGACATAGTTGCATACAAAAACAAGATAGTGTATGGTGCTGCATGTCTGTATAAGAGATTGTCTATGCCCTGTGTGTATGTGATAGCTAGATATAGATTTAGATAGCGAGCCAGATAGGACGATAGCTATTATGTAGATACTCAGTAAACAAGGTCTCTATGGTAATGCAGGGCTATATAAGGGACAATCTGTGATCTGTGCTGCGTGGGAGAAGGGAAAGGAGTAGAAGACGGGGATCACATGGCCAGTATTAATCCATAAAGATGGGAAGTTTTATATTTGTCCATGTTCCAACTCTACCTCTAGTCATAGGCTTACAGATAAATATACAGATACAGAAGAATAAGATTACACCAATAATTCTATTAGTCTTATAGCCTGTAGATCCCTCAACATGATGAAGTCAGGTTATCTTGTTCCAGATGGCGAGACAACGAATCCTAAATTTCTGCAACCAGCTTTTTTTTCGTAGTCGCACCTGATTGTCTCCTGTTTTTACATTTTCAATTTTTCGAAGCTGCGTTGCCTATGTCTCGCCGTCTCGTCTCGAAGTCTTGGACAACACTCTCTGTCTCGTCACCTAGTGAACTTCTCACTCACTGGGCACTGCCCATTGCATACTTTAAATATATTAAGGAACTATAGTTCTCGAAATGGGGCTCCAGCCCTGACACTATTCTTGACTTACAGAAGGGTTGATTGCCTCTGAAGTCGTATTTTAACTATTTTAACAAACTTTGATTATTGGAATATTCATGCAATACTAATGTAATGGAAACAGCAAGGTCGTGTTTATGGTGTGTTGGTGGGCTTTATGGTAATGTACTGAAACCAAGTAGCCTACAACACAAATTACATCCCAATAATATCTTCGCATTGACATATCGGGCTTTGAACCCTGGACTTTATGATTACCAGTCCAGTAGCAAGAACACTCAATCACATCTAACATACTAGGCTCGGTGACATTATATCAGATTTTGGGTGAGGGCTGGTCCTGTCCAGAGTGAGGTTTGGCATCCTCTACCCAACCTTAGTCGTTTCTGTCTGTCTCTTTTCCTGTCCTACTTTTCCTACTTCAGGGGCACGAGGCTTGGAATCCTCCTCCTCTTGTAAAATTCACTTACTAGACAAGATTGAGAAAGGGGCGAGGGAACGCGAAAGTGGTACCGGACCCTAAGAATTGGAACTTTAAATGTTGTTTCTATTCGGGCTCTGTCTTGAGTCGGCCACTCCCATCAATAGGGTATTGTGCCTCAGTACATACATACATAGGGCCTACATACATACATACATACATACATACCAAAATATACCAAATAGAAGTCTGGTAATTTGGACACAAATATATTACCTCTCTCTCTCTCTCTCTCTCTCTCTCTCTCTCTCTCTCTCTCTCTCTCTCTCTCTCTCTCTCTCTCTCTCTCTCTCTCTCTCTCTCTCTCTCTCTCTCTCTCTCTCTCTCTCTCTCTCTCTCTCTCTCTCTCTCTCTCTCTCTCTCTCTCTCTCTCTCTCTCTCTCTCTCTCTCTCTCCCAAAAAAAAAGAGAAAAAAATAAAAAATAAAATAAAAAAAAGGTACCCTTGTGACTCTGCTTGCCAGAACAGCATGACAATATAATTATGGTGATCATGCGATATTCTTTAATGCCACCTGTTTGTTTTTAATCTCTATCTCTGTTCTCTCTCTCTCTCTCTCTGTTCTCTCTCTCTCTCTCTCTCTCTCTCTCTCTCTCTCTCTCTCTCTCTCTCTCTAAATGCTCTGGGTTTTTTTTTCTCTCTCTCTCTCTCTCTCTCTCTCTCTCTCTCTCTCTCTCTCTCTCTCTCTCTCTCTCTCTCTCTCTCTCTCTCTCTCTCTCTCCCCTCTCAATGCAGAATACGAACGTGCAGGTAAAACTTTGAGAGTGACGAACATGCCATAACCATGCCATCAATAGAATGCCGGGAGCAAGTAAACAAAATCAATGACAGACTGACAGTAACAATATGACACTATGACACCGAGGATAATGACGGTATGCCTGGAACAACGACAGTTTGACAGGAATCATATAACAAGATGATCCCAAGAATAATGCCAGTATGATAGGAGCAACGACATTATGACAGAGTGACAGTAACAATATGACAAGATGACACCAAGGATAATGATGACAGGAACAATATGACAAAATTACACCGTGGAATAATAACAATATGACAGGAACAACCGCATTATGACAGTGACAGTAACAATATGACAAGATGACACCAAGGATAATGATGATTGGGACAAAGACATTATGACAAAATATGACATGAACAATATGGCCAGGAGGAACCACGAATATGACAGTACGACAGGTTCAATTTGTCACCGGGAATACGACCATGTTTGCCAGCAGAAATGAACGGGTCAGTAACATAACCTCCTTTCAGCCTTCCAGGACCTTTTTTTCACTTAATTATGACAAACAGAGACGATTTTATTCAGATTTGAAAGGCCCTGTAGGAATTAAAGGGGTAATATATATCTCACTTAACCCCATGACTCCCACCATTCATTCCTAAATTGAATGGGATTGTCTACTTTCAGCCAGACTGAAGAAACACGTCCTCGTATCTAGACAAGGTTAAGACGAGGTAAGAGAGAGAGAGAGAGAGAGAGAGAGAGAGAGAGAGAGAGAGAGAGAGAGAGAGAGAGAGAGAGAGAGAGAGAGAGAGAGAGAGAGAGAGAGAGAGAGAGAGAGAGAGAGAGAGAGAAGAGTGACAGAAGAGTGGCAGTGATAAAGTGACAAGAGATATATATATATAGAGAGAGAGAGAGGGAGAGAGTGGGGGTGGGGGTGGACATGACAAGAATAAGTGCAAGGATATTTTTTTTTTTTTTTTTTTTCTCCTAAGGAACTTTTATCCAGGACTATATCTAAAAGGATGTTTTACAGTGGGGCCAGGGGGATTTATCAAAGGGGAATATTGTTCGGGTCTCCAATTGTTTGTGAATAATCAACCAATCAATCAATCAATCAATCAAGTTAGATTTATTACACGACAACTCGTAGCTGCACTCATCCTCCGACTTCATTGTTGGAGGTCTCCCTTGCCCGAAACTCTTCCCATTTGAAGTAGCTCTTTACACGATTGACCTACTTGTATCAGCCATGAATAACGTGGTTTTCCCGGAATCTCCTCCACCTCCTACGAGTATGGTAAACTTGAGGGAGACGAGCCACAAACCCATATTGTTCGAGCTGGTGCTAACGAACTATCCAACCAATACATTTTGAGTACGTTTCAAAGAGCGACACTAATTTGGCGTGTGGTCATACTAGAGGTAGCTCTTAGTCTTGTAGCCTCATATGACACCAAGGGCGTTGATGCGTCTCTTAACCGATGCAGTACCAGTGCCGTCCTTTTAACTTGATCATGGCTACTATTAAGCGATTGTATTCAGCTTAAAAAGGGCCTCCAACAATTAACAGACTTCCAACTATCTCACTTAATCCTTTTTACTACCACATATCCTTCTTAAGCGGCACAAAATCGTCTAAATATAGCTAGAATAATATAAAAAAAAATGTGTCGCCGGTACAGTAGGGGTTAAAGTTACCGTTGATAGTCCATGACTTGCAACCATATGACGAGGGAGCACCAGCCTCTTACATATCCACAGCTTTGTCCTACACACACACACACACACGCGCACGTACAAAAGCACGCATGCACAGGCGCCCTTGTGGTAGCCAAGACCAATAGTAGGTATACTATTGGTCTTGGTGGTAGCCATAGTCAAATTTCTTTACTACTGAGGATAAGTTAGGTTAAGGAATTGTGTATTTTCAGCCTCTTTAGCTGCCGGCTCGAAATAACCAATTATTTTATTATAATAATTATTATTATTAAGATTATTTATTATTAATTATTATTATTATTATTATTATTATTATTATTATTATTATTACACCTGATGCGCGAGAGCGTAGGTTTGACCTCAGGAGAAGGGATTTGAATTAAATATTTTCTCTCACACACAGACACACACACACACAGACACACACACACACAGACAGACACACACACACACAGACACACACATACACACAGACACACACACAGAGACACACACCCACCCACCCACCCACCCACACACACACACACAGAGTGACATAGGGTAGGTTATCAGGTAGGTAATGGGTGTATGGGGTGAGAGAAAGGAGGGCTGTCAGAGTGTAGATTATGGCCAGATATGACAGTCCAGTGTCCACTTACACCTTCTGCTAGGGCCTTATACGGACAACAACACTGCCAGGAGGAGGAGGATGAGTAGTAGTAGTAGTAGTAAGGCAGAAGTAGATGAAGAGGAGGAAGAAGAAGGCAAAAGTAGAGGAGGAGGAAGAGAAAAGGAAGAAGAGTGAAGCAGAGGATAATGAGAAGAAGGATTACGAAAAGAATTAGTAGGAAGAGGAAGACGAAACATAACAGTAGGATGAGAATGGGGGGGGGGGAGAGAAAGTAAACAAAGATAATGTTAGTAATAAAGAATAGAATGGAAGATAATAAGAGAAATAAACAATATAATGGATGATAATATGGTCAGAAATACAGCATAGAATGTCAGGAAGAGCAGTCCAGAAGAGCGGTGTCTGAGCAGAGATCATGGTCAGCTTATGAGGACCACCAGTGTTCTCTTACAGTACACCTACCATCTTTTTCTGCCTCATGTGAAGAAGAAGAGAGGATGAAGAGTAAGAGAAGAAGAAGAAGACGATGCGGAGGTGGAGGAGAAGAAGAATCAGACGAGAAGGAGGTGGAGGAGAATAAGAAGAAGAGAGGACGAAGAATAAGGCGAGGAGGAGGTGGAGGAGGTAAGTAGAAGAGAGGACGAAGAATAAGGCGAGACGATAAGACAAAAGAAAGGAATAGGAATAAGACGAGAAGATAAAAAGACGGAGAGGACGAAGAATATGACGAGAAGATAAGAAGAAGAGAGGACGAAGAATATGACGAGAAGATAAGAAGAAGAAGAAGAGAGGACGGAGAATAGGACGAGAAGATAAGAAGAAGAAAAAGAAGAAGAGGACGAAGAATAAGACGAGAAGATAAGAAAAAGAAGAGAGGACGGAGAATAGGACGAGAAGATAAGAAGAAGAAAAAGAAGAAGAAGAAGAAGAAGAAGAAGAAGAGAGTACGAAGAATAAGACGAGAAGATAAGAAGAAGAAGAAGAAGATAGGACGAATAATAAGACGAGACGATAATAAGAAAAAGAAGAGAGGATGAAGAATAGGACGAGAAGATAATAAGAAAAAGAAGAGAGGATGAAGAATAGGACGAGAAGATAATAAGAAAAAGAAGAGAGGATGAAGAATAGGACGAGAAGATAATAAGAAAAAGAAGAGAGGATGAAGAATAAGATTGCATGCTGATATATATTAGATACTACAATTGCTCGTAAACATTGAGAGAAAATGTGTTTGTGTGACACCACCTAAAATCCGAGCCAAATTAGGTTATGATACGCACAGTAAATGTTGACGCTGTAGGTTGAAGACATGGAAGTACTGGTTAGATTATTTAGCAATTTACCTTTCTGTCTACCGATCTTGATTTATGTGTTGTATATACACTCACAATTCTCTCTCTCTCTCTCTCTCTCTCTCTCTCTCTCTCTCTCTCTCTCTCTCTCTCTCTCTCTCTCTCTCTCTCTCTCTCTCTCTCTCTCTCTCTCTCTCTCTTTTTTTTTCTTTCAGGTAGTGCTGTCTCTAACAAGTTAATTTCACGAATGATCAGTCAGCCACATAACCAATCAGCTCGTCTGTCAATTGTAATTCATCGATCAATTGAGTTTTCTATATATCATGTGTGTTGTGGTACGGTATGTGTAGGTTCATCTATGCGGCATAATCATTAATCTTTCATCAATATATCTCTGCCTTATAGTTATCTCCGCCAGCGAATTTGGACGGAGGTTATATTTTGGCCTCTGTTTGTCATCATCATCATAATCATTATTTCCGACACCTTGTATTCCCCTGGGAAACCCCTGCTAAAGGATGGCCATAACAGAAACGCCTCCAGGTTACTTTGTCAAGACGTGCTTCCTTTGCCTATACCACAATGCCCCTTCCACTACTGGGAAGTTTTTCCTCAATATATTTGTTCACTTTCTTCTCCTATACCATAGGTGGTCTTCCACTATTATTGGCTCCACTGACCTGACGTCCATGTATCTTTTTTGGTATTCTGTCCCCATTAATTTTCTGAACATGACCGTACCACCTCAAAGTACGGTACTTCTCTTTATCCACTCAACCACTCCACATTCAATGCCCGAAAATCCATTCCGAAAGACCCATACACCTTCCTTATTACTTGGTCCATCTAGCCTATTCACACCAGCTGCCACTCTGAGATAGTTCATCTCCACAGTTCTCAGTTTGGAGAGGTCCTCGTCACTTGCTGTCCATGTCTCACTTCCATACGAGACTGTTGGGAGCAACAAACTGTTCCTCAGTGACTTTTTGACACCTTGACTAACCATTCTTCCTTTCAGAATACAATCAAGTTCTCCAATTACGTTTCTCCCTTGCATTTTTCTTTCTTTTATCACACTCTCCATTTTATCATATTTGCACAGTACAGCTCCCAAATACTTGAAACATTCAACCTTTTCCAATTCTATATTTCTCACTTTAATTTTATAGCTTTTCTCATTTTCTTTCTCGATTTTATATTTTGCCTTAAAGTCTATGGTTTCCTGCTTTCTTCTCTCAAACACCATTACCTTACATTTCCCTACACTGACCATTAACTTCCTTTGTTTTTATTTTTTTCGGTGGCGTTCAAAACACGCTGTATATTGTATATATAAAATAGCCGGTGTTTTTAATAGTAAAGTATAATTCTTCCACTCATGTATATAATTTCATGTATGTACACACTTTACCGAGTACACATAGAGTAGAGGCAGGTTCTCACACACACAGGTCAGTATACAATAGAGAACTTCATAATTTGTTGCTTAAACTGGTCCAGGCTGCTTCTTTTGTTCCTGTTTCACGAGAGAGTGAGTGAGTGAGTGAGTGAGTGAGTGAGTGAGTGAGTGAGTGAGTGAGTGAGTGAGTGAGTGGTGTGTGTGTGTGTGTGTGTGTGTGTGTGTGTGTGTGTGTGTGTGTGTGTGTGTGTGTGTGTGTGTGTGTGTGTGTGTGTGTGTGTGTGTGTGTGTGTGTGTGTGGTTGTGTGTGGTTGTGTGTGTGTGTGTGTGTGTGTGTGTGTGTGTGTGTGTGTGTGTGTGTGTGTGTGTGTGTGTGTGTGTGTGTGTGTGTGTGTGTGTGTGTGTGTGTGCGTGCGTGCGTGCGTGTGTGTGTGTGTGTGTGTTTTGCTTTGAATGTGTCAGTGTTCGTATACTATATATATATATATATATATATATATATATATATATTATACTGAAATACTTAACCGGCAGACTGAACAAGAAGATGCCAATAATTAAAAATGTGGGTAATGAGGAAAAAGACGAATTGGTGGTTTATATAACCTGGAAATATTAAAACATAAACGTATTCTGTAATTATGCAGAAATAATTACACCAGCCTTTACCAGGCAACCCCTTAACTCCATTATTAGGTCACTTGAAAAATATACCTGTCGGAAAATAATAAAATACATTATCTGCTTATATTTATATATATACTATACATTCATTCATCCATCCATCCATCCATCCATCCATCCATCCATCCATCCATTCATTCATTCATTTAATTATGTTTTATTTTTATTTATTTATTTATTTATTTATTTGTTTGTTTGTTTATATATCTATTTATTCTTTATTTTTTTTTATTTATTTATTATTATTTTTTGTTTGTTTTATAATATATATTTTGTTAAAGCTTGAAGGGAGTCTGTGGAGGAGATATTCATAGTATAAGGGACGGACTAAGAATACATCGCTATAAAAACCCTTGAACATACTGGCACTGTACTTTAAGGGGGGACACCGGATTTGTTTTATCTTTCTCTCCTTTTCTCTCTTTCTCTGGCTAGTATCCATTCTGCTTCATTCAGCCTTCTGTTTTAAGACGTTTACCCCCATCCAGGTGTCAATATTTTCCTGGCGAGCGGTAGCGAGCCAGCATATATATATTTTTGTTTTGATAGCAAGCTAAATTTTTACATTTTTCGATAGAAAAATGTCTCCGGCGAAGCCGGATTCCTCCATACAATGCTGGCTCGCTATCGCTCGCCAGGAAGAAATCGACACCTGGATGGGGATAAAAGTCTTAAAACAGTTGGCTGAATGGGGTCGAATGGATTCAAGCCAGGGAAAGCGAGAAAAGGAGATAAAGATTAAACAATTCCGGTGTCCCCCCCCTTATACACAATATAAGTGGAGAGGTGGGCCTGGATTGTGAGCGAGTGGATTATATTAAGTAGCGATTAAGTAGCGAGGGCACGGCAAGTTAAGGGGAGAGGGGCCGGTTTTATGGACCACTTTCTCCCTCGTGTTAAGCCACATTTGTTTTGAGATTATATGACGTTCGGCCCATTAGTTTGAAGATTTTAACAGTTTTTGCCCCATTTCGTTGTCAATTTAAAGACCTTTCGTGCCATTTAGGTGTCGATTTTTCCTGGCGAGCGATAGCCTGCCTATATTTTTAAGAGTATTCGGCCTTTGGCCGGGACATTTTTTTACCGAAAAATTTACAAATATATCTTGAAGGGGGTCTAGGGGATAATTTTTGTTTAAGCTTGATGGAGGTCTAGCAAGGAAACTAAATATTATATAAATAACTGGAAAAAAACCCAGCCACTATCCCCTTAAACAATTACTGCTGGTTATCAACAGAGTGATTTGGGTCAAGCATTATTATTTGGGGTAGTACAGTCGGCCTAATAAGTGATGTCTCGGCACCAAATATGTTTTGATCAATAATTGGTATCAGCAATATCTAAAACTTGATATATTCGTTTCGAGTGAGATATGCAAACATGTTCCTACTGTTACCCACCCTATTCAACATCTGACAGACATTAATACAGCACAGAGCAAGCCAAACGTAATGACAGCTGAGACATGACTTATTAGCGCGACCGTACATTGTGTTACCGGTGACGTGCTTTTCATCATAGTCCGGCACTTATTATACGATGTTATTTACCTTGTCTGTTGTTGCTTATCTTCCTTTTTATTCCTTTGTATGATGCAGAATCAGAGTACCCGGTATAACAAGGGGTCTAGAACGTAGGCCTAGGAGTGCCCAAATAGGAATGGAGAGGATAATGTTAGTCATAACTTCAAGAGACAAGGAGAGAGCCTATGGGTTAAGGGTAGATTTTTTACTTAAGTGGATGTTTATTCTGGATCCCCTTCTCCCTCATGTTTAGCCCCATTAGTTTTGAAATTATAAGACGTTCGCTGCGTTAGTTTGGCGATTTCAAGAACTTTCGCCCCATTTAATTAATTTTTGTAAGACCTTTCGTGCCATTTAGGTGTCGATTTTTTTTCCTGGCGAGCAATAGCAAGCCTTCAATTTAGAAGGAATCGGCGTTCGCCCGTGACATTTTTCTACCATAAAATGTACACATTTATCTCGAAAGAGGGCCTTGTTTTTTTACCTATGTGATAATTAAATAGAACAAATAAGTAGATTGCTAAAGATTGAATATTTGATGTTTCCTTCATACATTTACCAGTCAACCGAAGGACACGTGTTGATAATGGAAGGCTTTTTAGATTGTTTTTCTTGTCCTCCTTTATCGTTATCATCTTCCTGTTTAGTTTCTCTTTTTCCTGTCCCTTTGTCCTCGTATTACTTCTCTCCTCCTTCTGCTCTGCCTATTCCCCCTACTCCTCCTCTGCTTATTCCTCCTCCTCCTTCGTCTTTGCTATCCTTTTCTCTACCTCGTAGTCAATAAATTAATAGTTTTAGATATCCAAACTGCCCCGTAAGGACCAATAGGTCTGTTGCAGTTTGTTCTCCTTTGTATTCCTCCTCCTTCTCCTCCTCTGCCGATTCCTCCCCCTCTTCCTATTCTTCCTCCTGCTTTGCCTATTGCTCCTCCTCCTTCTCTTTCTATTCCTATTCCTCCTCCTCTTCCTATTCCTCTTCTGCGTATTCCTCCTCCTCCTCCCTATTCCTCCTCCTCCTCCTCTTCCTATTCCCCCTTCTCCTCCTCTGCCTATTACTCCTCCTTCTCCTATTACTCCTCCTCCTCCTCTTACTATTCCTCCTCCTCTTACTATTCTCCCCCCTCTGCCTATTCCTCCTCCTCCTCCTCCTATTTCTCCTCCTCTTCCTATTCCACCTTCTCCTCCTGTTCATATTCCTCCTCCTCCCCCTCCTCTTACTATTCCTCCTCCTCCTCTGCCTATTTCTCCTTCTCCTCTTACTATTCCTCCTCCTCCTCTGCCTATCCCTCCTTCTCCTATTTACCCTGCTCTTCCTGTTCCACCTTCTCCTCCTGTTCCTCGTCCGTCTTGTTGTGTAAATTATCAATCTAGTGTTCCCCTGATGAGCGCCATTAGTGTGTATTGTGTCCCGTAAGTGACTCCCTGGAGCTCCTCATGGGGGGGTATATGAGGCTTGCCCAATAGATATACAGTTACAGAGATACACGGGATACACAGGTCTTGTGGTCCCTGTCAAGCAGTTTGAACGTATTATTAAAATTATTATGATTATTATTATCATTGTATATATATATATATATATATATATATATATATACTGTATATACACAGTATAAATAGTATATGTATAATGAACACATAAATACAAATATCCCCGTAATGGAGGCCTAGTTTGGGTAACCGAATTCTGTGCCACCCTGTATTCATTATTATTGTGACATGACCCAGCCAGGGCTCGAACCCAGGCCAATAGTGCAGCACTCCAACACCTTAGCCACTAGACCACCGAGGAGCTTAATAGTAATGGCTTCATTTGGAATCAATTCCATCCACCACCACCCGCTCAGAACAGTACCGGTAGTTATTATTTATGTCCAACTGGTTAGGTGTGTGTCTAGTTTATATTTGGAAGGGTTGTTAGTTTGTGCTATTTTTATATATTTCTTCTGGTGAGAGAGAGAGAGAGAGAGAGAGAGAGAGAGAGAGAGAGACAGAGACGAACACATACCTTACGATGTCAGTGATGTGCTCAGGGTATAATTCTAGTAGAGATAGCTAAGCCCTTCCTTCTTTGTATTGTAGTATATTGGCCCCCTAGTTCCTTTAAGGGGAGATGGGCCGTCTACTAATTTCTTTATTCCTTTATTTATTAGTTTCCTCGCTAGACCTCCATCAAACTTAGAAATACGCCCCCTAGACCCCCCTTAAAGATATTTGTGTACATTTTTCGGCAGAAAAATGTCTTTTGCCGAAGACTGGTTCCTCTTAATATTTCAGGCTCGCTTTCGCTCGCCAGGAAAAAATCGACACCTAAATGGCACGAAAGGTCTTAACATTTACAACGAAATGGGGCAAAAGGTGTTAAAATCGCCAAACTAATGGACCGAAAGTCTTACAATCTCAAAACAAATGGGGCTTAAGATGAGGGAGAAAGGGGACCATAAAAACGACCCATCCCCCCTTAAGATATGAAGCCTTCGCAGTACCCAGCGGCCTGCCCGTGTTCCCATCACCACCGCAGTATTGGGGGTTCGGCCTCTACTTCGGGACCTCTTCATTGATCCCGCTCTCTTCTTGCACATTGATCTTCTATTTTTCCTTTACTTCTTCTTTTTCAATCTCCTACTTCCCCCCCCCCCCCTCACACTTTTATTCTTCCACCCCAACACACATACTCTCCTTCCACCCCCCCTCTTCTTATCTTCCCCACACTTCTTCCTCCTCCTCCTCCTGTATGATGTTGTATATGAGCCCCCTAGTTCCTCTTGAGAGATAAAGCCTTCACAGCACCCACCAGCCTTCCCCCATGTCCCCATCACCACAACACTATACATACAGGTACCCCCACAGGACCTCTTCATTGATCCGGCTCTCTTCTGCCTTATTGCTCTCCCATTATTCCTCTTCTTCCTACTCTTCCCACCCCCCCCTCCCCCACTCTTCTTCTGCCTCCTCCTCCTCCCCCCCTCTCCCCCCACATACTCTTCTCATGCCACCCCACACAAACTCTTCTTCTCTCTCCCCCCCACACACGCTCTTCTTCTTCTCTCTCTCCCCCCCACACACGCTCTTCTTCTTCTCTCTCTCTCTCTCCCCCCCCCCACACACACACTCTCTCTCTTCTTCCCCCTCCTGTATGTTGTTGTATATGGGCCCCCTAGTTCCTGTGAGAGATGGAGCCTTCATTGGGCCCAGCGGCACCTCCATGTCTCCATCACCACAACAGTTATACAGTATAACCCCTCACCTACACCTCTTCATTACTCGGACTTTATTATGCTTCTTTTATCTTGTCATACTTTTCCCCCTATTCCTCTTACCTCTCCTCTTCCCCTTACCCCTCCTCCCCTCCTCCTCTTCCCCTTCCCCCTCCCCCCCCCCCTCCCTCTCCCTCCAGTATAGTGTATTATGGGCCCCTTAGTTGGTGTGACAGATAGAACCGTCAGAGGACCATTGGCATCCCCATGTCCCCCATCACCACCACCCCCCACAGGGATCATAGACCTCTTCATTGGTAGTATTGGTACGGGGTTGTTCTTAGATACGGCAAACCGCAGTATAAGAGTATGTTCTCCTTATACTTTATACTTTATGGTATACTACATAATTATGTACACATTTCTCTCCCCCCCTCCCCCCTCCCAAGTACTCAAGTACTAACACAACCAGTTGTGTTGTACTGTCAGGATTCCCCCAGGAGCAGCGCCTCTGTTGTCCCTCAGCTATGGCACGGAGGTGTTCAATTCTTCCTAGCTGTATTGTCAATGGCTCGCCGTCTTGGGTAGTTATCGCGGACTACACACTCTTTCATGTCACCTACTTGAGCTTTTAATTCATTAAGCAATGCCACCCATTAAACATTACAAATAGAAATATTTATAAAGTGCTAATGTATTGGAATCAGTAATATAAGGGTATTGCACTGAAACCAAGTACAGCGCACTTTCCATCCCAATAATATCTTCCCATTAACATACTGAGATTTGAAACCGGGACTTTAGGATTACCAACCCAGCATAATGACCACTCCACCACACCTTCTCTATGTTAGATTAGGTTGAATTATCACTGGTATAGTTGACCTTATGTGAAATTACCATTGAATCATAACTATAACCGTCTTGGTGGTGTAATGGTTAAGGTGTCTACAATATCTGTGTGTGATAACCCGGGTTCGAATCCTGGTGGATCACTTATATGCTTTCATTAATTTCATTGGAGGTGTTTGGTGTTGTGGTGAAATTAATACAAAATAGAATATTTTGAAATGATTTACTGGTTCGGTATATATGAAACCTTGTGTGTGTGAGAGAGAGAGAGAGAGCGAGAGATTTAATGAACTAATAAATAGATCGCTACACAAAATAATATTTGGTTTTCTTCCCATTCTTTCTTCCTAACCTCCCCTGCTTCTCTTTCCCATGGTCTCAACTCTAATTCATTATCTTGTACTAATTACTTTCATAATTTTTAAACAGCTCTCCATAATTCCTCTTTTTTCTCCCTCCTTCAGGTCTCTTCTCTTACCCCACCCGGTAAGCTAACACGCACGCACGCGCGCACACACACACACACACACACACACACACACACACACACACACACACACACACACACACACACACACACACACACACACACCTCCCCGTGGCGTAACTGATAGCGCGTCTGGCTCACAACCAGAAGGTCCCGAGTTCGAGACCCGGGCGGGGAAGAGACATTTGGGCAAGTCTCCTAACGGTGTAGCCTCTGGTCACCTAGCAGTATAAATAGGAACCTGGAATAAGTGGACGAAGTTGTGACGTCCCATCTGGGGTTGGTGATCGGCAAGGTGAGATGGGTATCGTACTGGTCAACCTAAGCTACTGGTCAACCTAAGCCTTCGGGTGAGACTGGTACCGTAGTGAGAATGGTATCGTACAGATTAACCCTAAGCCTTCGTTTCCAGATGTCGCAAATTAGCTAAAATACAGACTACACACATATCCACAGCCATTCCAACGATACATAAACACTTAACATGCATTTCACGCAATACATTCCCAGCTAAGGAGGCGCGATAATAATGGGCTTAGCTCGCATTGCGTGGATTCCCCTTGACGAGCAAGTGAGTGAATTACATGTAAGGGACTGTGTGTTATTGGTACAAATGCGAATTATGCATGTAAACGAGTACATTTTTCGTATATTAAACCTTTATGTTACTATCCTGCTCAAACGTAACCTAACCATGTCTTCTGAACTTAATTTAACCTAAAGCATTGTGTTTCTCAGCATTTATGTCCACTTAATTTGTAGGCTTAATCTACAGTACTTTTCCCCATAAACTTACACACACATACACACATGAAGCAACCAATGCTTGTACACACACACACACACACACACACACAGACACAAACCTACACACACACATTTCTTCACGTACCCGGTATAAAGCTGAATTTATAGTTTATATTTTCGTGTGATTTTCAACCTATCTATTGCCAGACGACTTGATCCCCGAAGGGCTGGACACGAATGAATTGCCTCCATGCCATGCACCTCTGTCTTCTGTTAACTGGCGCTCCTCCTCCCACCCAACACCATTTTCACTTATATACCTCTCGACTCCATCCTTCCACCTCACTCACGGTCTGCCTATGCCTCTCTGTCCTTCTATCTCACTCTCGTACAGTCTCTTAGTCATTCTCTCGCTCCCCATGTTCCACATGACCGAACCACCTCAAGGTGTTCCTTTTCACACTCTCTAGCACACATCCACACCACAACAATCTCGTAATTCCTGATTCGTCTGTATCTTTCCATGTAACTTCACACGCACTTCTCAAGAAACTCATCTCCATCTATCTCACTCGTAGTTTTGTCTCTCCAACAACATCCATGCTTCACTCTCATACACCAATGTCAGGAAATCTACCACACTATCATGCAATGACTTGTTTACTTCCATGCTCACCATCCTATTCCTTGTCACTGCTTTTAGGTTTCTACAACCCTCTTCCCCTGTTGAACCCACTCCCGCTCTTCATCTTCCATATTCCCATCTTTACTCATCACACTGCCAAATACTTAAATGAGCTGACAAACAATGTATTCCATTGTGAAGAGATTTGTTACAGCTAGACAATTAACTGTGATAGAATCAATTGAGTAGATCTTTTCTATGCTGAATAAAATCTTCGGAAGGTTGCTAATTTAAGGAATAATTGGCGTCATCTGATTGAAGTGGTTAAGAGGCGGGAGGTAATCTAAGGCTTCCCAACATAAGTAAAAGAGTACACCAATTATACACTTACCGGTACCCATTTTGCCTTCCCTGTATGCTTCTGTCGCATCCAGAGGCATGCAGCATGACATGTTATGCTGCACAGTTTGCTATGCTGCACCGTGTACACTCTAACAAAAATATGGGTATGCACTGTGTATATATAGTGTCTATACTAATCTTTCAATTTATAGGTATATTGGTGGTAATCTAGGCAATCTTATACCAGTTAGAAAGGTAAACCACTATCAATATACTCAATGATCTCAACATTTTCATTCCCTTCTTGTAGCCTAGATTTTTGACAGTGTAAATAAGTCTTAAAACTTCTACTTGTAACAGAATTTCCTTCCTCAGAAGTTGTAAATAGTATTTCGGTAAAGGAGTTATAAACAAGAGTAGATAGTATTTTGCACATTGCAATGAGTGCAATGTACTAAATATTCTCTATTTCTTCGTCACCTACTGTAGATTATCTCCTTGGAATGGACCGCAAGGTCTTTTGAGCTAACTATTCCTTGGAACCCTGTATAGCTCTTCCTCTCTCTCCACCGGCCCACCACCACCATTTACGGCCCTTCCCGGCCCTTCCCGGCATTAAGGCGTGTCACACGAACGATATTTCCGTCGGGCAATTGTCGTCTGTCAGCTTCAATACTTTAGTTCCATAATAATTATACTACGTAACTTAATTTACCTTCGATCTAGTTTCCGAATGCTAAGCGAAAAAGCCTCAAAATACTACAAGATAAAACTTGCTTGTCGAAATTTGCCGGAAAATGCGCTCTTGTGACACTACCTTTACCGTAAGAGAACCGGCACCTAATGGCCCTCATCACTCACTTATTATGTAGACAAATTTAAGCTTCTCCCGAGCTACTTAGGCGAATATTTTAAGGGGTCAAGAGATTTTCAAGTGGGGTCGGTCGGCGGTGGAAATCCCTCGTTGTTTTGTCTCGGGCGGATTGAAATGTGGTTGTAAGCGAGAAATTGCGCTTTTAAAATGTGGTTGTAAGCGAGAAAATGCGCCTTTGAAATGTGGTTGTAAGCCAGAAAATGTGTTTTTTTTATTGAAGTGTATTGTTTGTAAGGTCAGAAGATGCGCTATTGTTTAGTCAGATTGAACTGTGGTTGTAGGCAAGAATAACGCGTGTTTCTTTTGTTTTGTATTGAAATTTAACGTTCGTAGGCTTAGATTATGCGCTGTTGTTTTGGTATAGGTTGAAAGCCTTGAAAGTAAAGAAAACGTTCTAATGTTTTTTTTTAGTACCGTAACTCTTTCCTTTTATCCCAGCTATTAATATATTATTTTATTCAGTTCAGAACGAAATTGTAGGAGCCAGAGGGTTAATCGAGTTAGGTTTTACCACATTAATTCGTAAAAGGCCTAACAAAACTGAATACAATCGTCTAGCCAGAATGAAAGGAATAAATGCGTCCTTAAATACTAAATGGGTTAGAATGTAATGTTTGTAGGCTTAAAAGATGGCCTGTTGTTTTGTATTATATTTAACTGTACAGTGTTGGTAGTCATAGAAAATACTCTATTGTTTTGTCAGGTTAAAGTATGGTAGTAAGTGAAAAATGCGCTATTGTTTTGTCAGGTTGGAATGCAGTTGTAGGCGAGAATATGAGCTATTGCTTGGTCAAATTGAAATGTGGTTGTAGGCGAGAAAATACGCTTTTGTTTTGTTTCGTGTTAATTTGTAATGTTGAATACGTTTTTGTTTGGGCTAGAATGAAATATGGATGTAAGCAAAGAAAATGCGCTATTATTTTGGTATGTGATTCAAAGCCATAACTCACACACACGCACATGCACCACACACTACCTCACACAAACTCACTATCATACACGTACATTCTCTCTCTCTCTCTCTCTCTCTGTCTAGTACACTATCACATACACACACTATCTCACACCTAATCATCTCCA
>CM064580.1:53366837-53400262 GCA_032716605.1 Paralithodes platypus
CTTATTGATAGTCATGATATCAGTAAATAATAGTATCTTAAAATTGCATAAACAAAGTTAATTATCGAAGTTGACTCAAAGAGCAGTCAGTTGAATACACATTACAATAGCTCGTATGCTATACATAGCCTACAGCATACGCCTTCTCGGATATATGTGATTAACAGGCAACTTTAATTTTTGATCCGTCATCAGCAGCAAGCAGCAGAGAGATAACTCCACATGTTGGTGACGTGCAGGTGATCGAATTCCCCCCGTGCCGACCGCCTTACCTTACTGTAGGGTCCCAGTGCCTGTTGGTGGGAGGGGTTACCTCCGGGGGGTGTACGTCGCCCTTCGTGGCCGTGGGGGACCAGTGCCTCTATTTCGCCACCTTCACCAACGTCAACAATGATGAGGCGCATCAGATGTGTCACTCCTTGGTCGGTGAATTGGTTGTTATTGACACCGCTACCAAACTCTACAATATCATTCACTACATCAATGATAATGGTAATAATAGTCATATTAATTAATAATTCAATTTAATTTTAAAAAGTAACAGTGAATGAATGTTTTCATTTATCTAGCTAGCTATTTTTAGACAATTAGGTAAGTTTGTAAGTTTTTTGGTTGAAAAATGTTCCGTTCGAAGGCCAATTACCTATAATGATTAGCTCGCTATTGCTCACTAAAAAAAACTCATCAACATTATATTCTTCTTGACTAGTCCTAAATGAGGCAAAACATCTTAAAACTCCTCCCTTTAGCGGGCATAAATTTGTATTTTTCGGGTTTTCAACTCGCTAAAACTATGTGAAACTATAAGTTACAGAAAAAATTAATAATGTGAACGAAAGCTTGTATTGTGGGCTGTAAGTAGACACCTACCTGATGTTAATAAGTACTACGGTAGGTGGCCATTACAGCACCTACATGAATTGATGGTGTTTATGCGATCCCCTGGCCAAGGTCAAGTAACAAGTTATTTTAAACATATTGAGGGTTTTCAACTCGCTATGAACTTTGTGAAAGGAAGGGTTACGGAAAATATGAAACATGTGAACGAAAGGTCATATTCTCGGCTGTACGTAGACATCAGCCTTATGTTCCTAGCTGCTATGTGGCCATCACTGCGACTACATGAAGTGACAGTGTTTATGTGTTTGCGTCCAGGGTCAAGTTTGCATGGTTTGAAAAATATGCACTCACTCGAATGGCTTGTAGAGTACGGAGTTCGCCCAGGTGGACTAGCTTGGGGAAATCAGGTGACTCTGGTTTTATTATGGTACCACTGTCACCTTGAGCAAGATTTGTTTAGCTTGGAAGTTACTGAACGTACTTATACGTCGTCGGCCGCTGCATATAGGTTAAATATATATAGTCAGACTAATGGGGTGAAACATCTTAAACTTCCTGGCAAAAGTGGGGCCAAGCTTCTTATAATAACTCATCAATAGTATTGCGTGTCAGTTGTGTCACTCCTTGGACGGTGAACGTGTTGTTATTAGCACACTCCCAAGCTCTACTTCAGTCACTACGTCAGTGCCTTTTGCGGTATGCCTTACATTATTGAGATATTTAAAAATGGTTTAATTCACTACACCCTCCTTTGTTGAATAATATAATATGAGCCTAACTGTCAATGAGATTAACAATGTATATTATTACTTACTAACTAGCAAAGCGAGCAGTGATGAGTGAATTTCGCTGGCATTTTTTTTTTTTTTTTTGTAATATTGCTTATTATATGTTATAACTCCTTTTACATAATCATACTTTACCCAAAGGTTTGGGTGGAGATCATTACTGGATAGACGGAAGTGATGAGGCCAAGGAAGGCGTCTGGACGTTCACGTCTGGCCTTGGGCACTCCATTCTGGTATGCCACTATGGAATTTCAAAAATCCAATAATAGTAAAGGCAATGAAAGCTGCGCTATACTCACCTATGCTAAATTCTTCTATATGAATGATGTCAACTGTGAACATTTATATAGACCCCTTTGTGAGCAGCCAAGCCAGTTACATACAAATAGTAAGTATCGGCAATACATACAAACTAATATGTCTAGAATAGTAAGTATCGTCAATACATACAAACCAATACAGTATATAATTTACCCAAAGGTTTAGGTGGAGATTATTACTGGATCGACGGAAGTGATAAGGCCAGTGAAGGCGCCTGGACGTTCACGTCTGGCCAACACGCCCCCTTGGGCACTCCATTCTGGTGGGCCGACATGGAATTTCAAGAACCCAATAATGGTGGAGGCAATGAACACTGCGTTCAGCTCTCCATTGGTTATTTCTTCTATATGAATGATGTCAACTGTGTACGTTCATATACACCCCTTTGTGAGCAGCCAAGCCAATTACATATAAATAGTAAGTATCGGCAATACATACAAACCAATATGTCTAGAACATTTTAGTTGTTTTATCTTGCACAATTGAAAGCGGCATTTTTTTTTTTTTTTTATATCAGTTGCTTCCTTAAATAATCATTATGGTTCAATAGAAAATATGATTATCTATGAAAGGAAATATTAGTTGCTAGTTCTTGTGCAAGTAAAACTTCTGAGGTTATCAACTGTGAAGAATTAAATAAACAGGTTTGTAAGCAACCTTTTTAATAAACACCCCATCTGCACTAAATAACTGACCTCCAAATTCCATATTTATCCTATTGAAACTTGTAGAATATGCACCTTCTATAGATGACTAACGTGCTATAGAGTTAATATAATACAACACAAAATATACTGTATATATCGTTCTTATGGGAATGATTCTTTCACATAATTGATGAATCCTTAATCATTCTGCAATCGTAATATTCTTACCATCATAATCATAATCATAAATGTTCATTTGAAACCTGATCTCTACACACTAGTTCACACGACTAAGATACTAACATTTTAATTGATAACTAACATCTTTATTAATTGTTTTAGTCAATAAATCCTTTCATTAAATCCTTGTCCTAGACGTTATCAGTGGTGTGATACCTTCAAATTGCCACTAATATGTTAAATATTATTTTTTTACTGAGGTAATTTTAAAATACAATACGTATATCGTTTAAAAAAAAAAAAAAAAAAAAAAAAAAATATATATATATATATATATATATTACTGGGTATATTGATCTTTTGATATACTTGAATTTTTCATTATATATTTGTTAGTGTTAGTGTATTTGTTAGTCTATCAATATACCCAATTTGCATCAAAATTATATTATTGAAACTATATATTTTTGACAGTGTATGCATGTAAAATATTATCCTTTGTTTCTATAATGTGTTATTTCCAATTGGCGGTCAATTACAATATCTTCACCTTAATTACTCAGCTATTACGAAGATTTTGAAGTGAAGCATGTTGTTAATTATGAAAACTTGGTATTTATATGATGCAAAGATATTGTAGTTTCCTATTTTTCCATTAATTATTGATTAATCAGTTGCTAAGGGATTCAATTTACCGCCAGCCGGAAAGAGACCGACTATGGTGCCTGAGCCAGTGCCTCGTGTGGACTGCCCAGCGTTCTTTGTGGCGGTGGGTGAGCTGTGCCTGTCCTTTATGACGTGGGCAGAGCTAACCTGGACTGAGGCCAGACAGTCCTGCCACGGGCTGGCTGGGGAGCTGGCTACCATCACCGATATACAACAACTCAGAGATATCTATATTTACCTGCATGAGGAAGGTCAGTCCAAGAGTTTTAACCCCTCCTGTACCGGCGACGTCTTTTAATATTTTTATAGTTATATTTAGACGATTTTGTGCAGTTTAAGAAGGACTTAGTGTTGAAAAATGGGTTAAGGGAGATAGTTTGAAGCCTGTTAATTGCTGGAGGCCCTTATGAAACTGAATACAATCGCCTTATAGTAGCCAGATTAAAGTTAAAGACGTCGCCGGTACAGAAGGGGCTAAAAGAACAACTCCGACATAACAATGTTACTCCTATATCAACAATGATAAAATATTAGCATGATTTTGAGGGTCATATAAATGGCCAATATCATCATGTAGAACATATAATTAGTACCTTCACCAGGAAACTGAATTAGACTTTCCGGTATAGCAGTACTATATGAGTAAGTTAATACTGATCTTACATTTGTGAGCAGATAGGCAAACTTTACTATACAGAGTTATTTCAAGAGCCGAGAGCTAGCAAGGCCAATGTCAAGCTTCAATGCAAGAATGACAAATCGTTTCTTTGACCTTTGTTCTGCGATATTTGTTTGGTTTTACTGTCTTTTACTTTTACAGATGTACTGAATTAATTACATTGGTTTGAATAGCATTAAAGGATCAGGCTATTTCCAGTTCATTGAATCAGTATCTCACCTTGGCCATCTTAAGACACTGACTCTTCATAACTTGGCCATTTTAAAACACCGACTCTACATGTTCTCTGCCATAGAGTTAGCAAGTGATGTTATTTGTGTGAGTGATGGTAACTAAGTTTCCACTACACTGCAGGAATTGCTGGCCACTCCTACTGGTTGGGAGGCTCTGATGCAGCCAGTGAAGGGGTGTGGACTTGGACTGATGGATCTTTGGTGCCCTCTGGTGAGTTGAGTACAGTATAGTGGGTTCGATTTCAGTTGTCGATGGTAAAATAGAATCCCTTAGCAACTGATTCCTCAATCGATAGGAAATACTAAATAATATGAGTCTACTATGTCTCTTTGTCGTATTTCAGTTTATGGTAAATTCAATCCCTTAACAACCGATTTATCGATAATAAATAGAAGAAATATGAATCTACTGTCTCTGTGTCGTATTCATGATAGTCTTCCTTTATAACAACATATTTCGTTATAAATCTTGGAAATAGCTGAGGAAACAAGATAAGGACATTGCAATTTACCCTCTGTGGGAAAATAATAGACTATATAAACTTCAACATAAATGTTTGAATATGCTTAACCCCTCCAACTCCAGCGTTGAAACGTGTTCAACGGCTATTTATGTAAAGCTCAGCCCCAACGTCGATACCGTATCATCGGCATTCTCGCCCTTACTTACCCCTGTTATAGGGGTACATAAGGATCCCCAGATGACCTCGGTGAGTGCTTTTATGCATGTACCGGTATTCCTTCATTACTAACCCATACAATGTCTTTTCAGGAAAAATAATCGAAATTTGCCTGGGTTATGGTTGTCAATCAATAATACATCAGTTGGGGCTCAATGGGTTTATTACTTAACTCCCTTATGTGTTAATGTCGAATTTAGGCGTGTAAGGTATGGACACCCGCAAAGGGCCCCCACAATGTGGGGTGGGGGCACACAAATATTAAACATTGACTATTAAATAGAAACTTGAAAAATGGAGAACCTGAAATTGATATTGTTTAATATAATTATTATTTACAGTGTACAATAATTATTTATATTTTATATTTATTTAGTGGTGTTGAATGTATGTGTATGTGTGTGTGCACGTGAGAGAGGTGAATAAATATCACCGTGTGTGTTGATAATCATTCACATTATCCAATACCTTGTTCCTTTGTGGAAGCTGCATCTTAAATTACCCAAAGATGCGGACACAGTGTTCGAGTCATGATAATGGGGTTGGAATGAAGCACAAATGCTCGTTGAGGTCATTCAAAAGCTTACATAATTTTTACTGAACGATGTCATCCAAGATCAACAGGTAGAAGCAGTTAATAATAATCAATAGTAATAATAATAATCGCCTGATTACTTATATAGCGCTCGTATCTCCTCCTTCGAGGATTCTCAAGCGCTTGACACTTCTTTAATCAACCAGAGACCATTACCCCTCCCCCTTGCTCATGGGGAGATGGTAACCGCCGGCTATATCTCAAACAACTTTTCAACCTGAGCGGGGATTGAACGCGAGACTGTAAGATGGGAAGCAGTCATGCTATCAACTGAGCCAGCCGGACTGACACTGATGGCACCCTGGCAAGATTTTTGGATTGTCCAATATTATGCAAATCTAGCCATCAAACAAATCAGTCAAAATATGTTGGAGATATTGCTCATGTGGCATCATTGTAGTCAATATTATTATCTTGCCAAAACAGGTGCTCCATTCTGGGGGTCTGGTGTAGGGCAGATAGAGCCTGACGGGGACACCGCCGAGAACTGCCTGCTTCTGGATGCCGAGGGCTTCCATTACTTCCGAGACGACTCCTGCACACGCCTCGCAAACCCATTGTGCCAATACCTGTATTAACATTTCGCTCCGTTCAGTTGCCAATTTGTTCTGAGTGAGCGATGGCATACCTGCAATTAAAGAGAAGCCGACGTTTGGCTGGGACCTTTTCTTAGCGAAATATATTAGTCAGGTCGATATATGGAAAATACCCCCTCAACCCCCAAAAAATTGCTACAAAGGTTTCTCAACTGATTCTGGTAGGGTTTAGTGTACTTTATAACATACTAAAAGTTTACCAAAGTAGGACCCCCGGATTTTTTGTTTTCAAGATGGCGTCCAAGATGGCCGCCGAAACCTCTTAATGATCATAACTATGTAACTATCAACTCAAATTTGATGATCTTGGTGTCTATCCCTAGGTTTTTGGGGGCAAAGAACACATTAAGATCATACAAAATGATGTTGGCCTATTATGTAACACAAAAATCCAATATGGCGTCAAAAATGGCCGCCAACACCTCCAAATGACCGCAAGTCCATAACTATTGACTCAAATTTGATGATCTTGATGTCTATCCCCAGGTTTTTGGGGGCAAGGAACACATACGACAACTTTGGATATCACTGAGCTGTTGAATCATTATGAAATTGAATTCATGACCTTCAGCTGTCCACTATCACCTAATGCACAAACACCTTTGTCCATAGAATAAATTTCAGAGCGTTCAGTTTTGAGTGTCATCCTCCTCCTCAGTATCGACCTCTTGAGTGTTGTTTGGATTGTCACAGTTTTCAGTTTGGCAAGGGCCACATGCAGCAGTGCAGGGGAGTCCATAGCGTCTGCAGCTGCATCGAGAGGATATGCATCCCCCCGAACAGTTGCAATGGATAATTTTCAAGAGTTCGTCAGGCGCAGCATTGTTTTGGGTCATAATTGGAATTAACTGATCATTTTCCTGTTTCCATCCCCATTCAGTTGGGTTCATTTCATTTGCCATCCCCATCCATACCATAATTTGAAATTTCACACGTTGGCTATGGAATCTTGTTGCAGGTGATGTTGGGGGAAGCCGTTCAGGAGTGACAAATGCTTGAGCAGTTGCCACTTTCTTGGTGAAAATGATATGGCGCAGTGATGATAGCGTATCATTAGACTTGCCACCAAAGAGATCAACCATCAGGTCTTTGCCAAGATCTGATATGTCCTCTTGAGATTTGTTTTGAAGGATGAATGCACTAGCACAGGACTTCATGACAGGATCAGATTTCACTAATTTCCGGAAGGCTGACTTTTTTCCGATGCCGAAAATCCTTGAAGTTGAATCACAGCCTGAGTAGGCATGTACAAAGAGCAACTCATTGCACACATCGTCTCCTAAAGTTTCTTTCAACAGGTTAATGTTATACACTCTGTGTTCTTTTGACTGCTTGTTTACGTCAGAACGGAAGTAGATGATCTCATTGTCTGTTCTGGAGTAATGAAGGAGCAAGATCAGCAAATCTGTATCCTCACCGACCAACGTTGTGGTGCAATGACGGGATCGTTCAACAGTTGCCTTAACGATATCAACGTCTGCATCCCCTGGTGACTGAATGACATGGCATCCCCTTTTAGTTAGTGCTGTGCTGATGAGAGCAATCATGTCTGCCTTGTTTTTGTCACAAGACAAAAAGTCCTCCTTTTTGCCTGAAAACTCTGTTTCTGCAGTGAAACTAACAATAGGGTGCAGGTTTTTTCCTCGTCTCTGATGTGTGTTGTCTTTTATGGAGGGACCTTCACCATAGCCATCGAACACCACTGTCGCTTGTCCGTAATGTCTCACAGTGAAGTCTGCATAAGACTCAGCTATTGCATTATATGAGTCGCCTTTCTTCCACAGTAAACGATGGAGCAAAGAGCCACCATCAAGCACGTAACAATCTGTTTTAGGAATAGAGTTCATCACAGCCTCATTTGATAAGTCCACAGCATGGTCTCGAATTGCCTGAGCAAGCTGAGGTTTGTCTGCTTTTCGAAGAATGTTCCTGGTCTCAAAGAGGGCTGGAGGGTAGGGGCTTAGTTCATACGTCAAAACCTCTTCAAGGGAAAGATCTGACCTTGACACCACAAGGAAACGCTGGAACAGAAGGGCATGATCAATGGTACGATCAGGAGCAATCTTCACAGCAGAGATATTCCCAAGGGTTTGGGCTCTGTCTTTCCGCTTGAATTTGTAAGTAAATGCCGACTTTCCGATTATATCTTCAATGATCTTGTTCCCAACCGATTCAAAGTCATGTACATTCACATCTGGCCCAGCCACTATCCCGTTGACAATGTTTCTCAGAGTAGGATCAGATGTGAAGGGTGAGCAGGCTGCAAGCTTTATCCGAATTTTCTCGAGATCAGATGCATCTCTTTTGATGCGCGCCTCAGTTGAGTCTTTGAGTTGCGGACTTGTAGTATAGGTTAGGTTTGTGAAATTCTGCATCGCAATTCGACACATTCTTCAGGTCAATATATGGAAAATGCCCCCTCAATCCCCAAAACATTGCTACAAAAGGTTTCTCAACTGATAGCAGCACTGAAAATATGGAAAGACACTGCAGCCAAAAATCTTAACTTACCCAGTTTCCAGTTTTTTCAGCTATGTGATATAAAAAATGGTTCGAATGTGTTCCTTGTCCCCCCAAACCAGGGGATAGATCTAGACCCAAGTTTAATCAAATTAGACTGAAACGTTGGTCACATGGTAGTGCCATGTTGGACACCATATTGGACTTACTTGTTAGATAATGGCCCACTTTCATTTTTAATGGTCTTAATGTGTTCCTTGCCCCAAAAAACCTGGGGATAGACATCAAGATCATCAAATTTGAGTCAATAGTTATGGACTTGCGGTCATTTGGAGGTGTTGGCGGCCATTTTTGACGCCATATTGGATTTTTGTGTTACATAATAGGCCAACATAATTTTTTATGATCTTAATGTGTTCTTTGCCCCCAAAAACCTAGGGATAGACACCAAGATCATCAAATTTGAGTTGATAGTTACATCATTAAGAGGTTTCGGCGGCCATCATGGACGCCATCTTGAAAAAAAAACTTTTCCGGGGGTCCTACTTTGGTAAACTTTTAGTATGTTAAAAAGTACACTAAAACCTACCAGAATCAGTTGAGAAACCTCTTGTAGCAATTTTTTGGGGGTTAAACTGTATTTTGACCTGACTATATATACTGTACTTTTGGTTTAAAAGGGTTGGGGGGGGGGTGTTACCTTTTTTTATTTATTTAGTTATATATTTATTTTTAATAAGCCTGAAGAGGTCTGGAAGGCTTTAATATTTGCTTGGAGGAAGTCTGGTAATGCAGGACAGCTAGGGCCTGCTAGGGAATCGGTCGATAACTTTTGTGTTCTTAGCCAATCCAGTATCCTATATTGGCTAGTAAAAATGCCAGAAAATAGCTCATGGGGCACGGCCTTAAATATATGACCAGCTTCTGAAGTACACATTGAAAATGCTGTCTTCTAATATATTTGATGTAGCATATAATAATGTAAAGGAGTAGAAATACAACTTTATCAACTATGGTAACCTTTTATTTATATTACTCTAAATCTTACACATGTATATGGCACCGAGAAGTTTGTTTATAATTATTCTTTATATACAATAAATACGATTATCACACTCCTCTGGTCCCCCACTGGTTCACATGTTTATGACTTGCTAAATAAACGAATATTATATTGATGATTTATCTATATTTATCTTCCATATATATAACACATTTAACAGGAATATGATTTTTTAAAATGTTATTTGTATTATAAGTAATGGCGTATTTTCTTAAGTGAAAAGCAAAGTATGAGGCTTATTCCTTAATACATTCTCATAAAGCCGGTATCACACGAGCGCTTTTTCCCTCAACATTTATCCTTAACACTGGTCTGGCAGATTATTAGGTCAACTTTTAAGATAGTTCGGTTACCAAAATTCATCTACCATCAGTCTAGTTTACGATACCAGGGCGAAATACTCCAGAAATGTTGCCAGAAAAATGTTGATCATCGAATGTTGACTATAAAGGCTCTCGTGTGATACCGGCTTGAGTAGCTCACTGCTACCGTTAATACCTTGAGGATATGATGTGTTTTAAATTGATCCTGATAATTTAATTATTTCACTCAGCTTAGGAAGACCTTGGAGAATCTAGATTGAGAGAGTGTTGACCTCTTTGATTCCCAGAAATACGTTTTCAATTGCATAAAATCGTCTAATGATAGCTATAGTAAAGTGTGAAAATGCATCTTCAAGTTCTGAAGAGTTATTTTGTCTTTAATTGTCTATTCCTTCACTGGGGATGAGATCGTATCTAACCCGATGAATGTAAAGCCCCCCCCCCCCTTTCCGTTCCTCCTCTCCATCGCTAAACTACAGAAGAACAAATTATTGGTTTTCTTTGAACACTGAAGTTAGAGGTGACTTCGACAACCTTAACACTCACCGTTTGATAACCTACAAATATTAAGAGAAATTGTGTTGCATTGCAATGCATCCTCTCTACTTTTTTTTGGGGAAGGGGGGGATGACTTGCCGATGCGGCATCCATACTACATACATGTTAAAATTCTGAAAACTAATATACGTGTGAAGTCAAATTTAGTTATGATATATGAATACAAATTAACCCTCTAAGTAACTTGGTATCTTTTTCATGCTATTACTGCTAACAATAGGCGATTTTATACAGCTTAAGAGGACCACTAGCCTTAAAATGGGTACAATCTATCTCCATTAAACATTTGACCCAATAGATCCTCTAGATTCATTAAAATAGCCTGAGGATAGCCAAAATATTGTACATAAATTGTTGAAGTATATGAAAATACATTGAACCAGTGAGGGTCTCTCGCTTCTGACTCATCTTCTTTCGTTGAACAGAGAACATGTGTATATTATCTAAAACTATAATTATATACACAAATAAATACTGGAATACTGAAGATATAATATTATATATATATATATATATATATATATATATATATATATATATATATATATATATATATATATATATATATATATATATATATATTTATATTTATATACATACATATACTTTAAAACTGTATGAGCTAAAAAATAGAGTATGTAAGGGTATCTCACAATATGTCCATAATCAAAATAATATACCGTTGAACAGGTATATTGTAGTTTAGTAGTCATACACTCATCTGATATAAGGATAACAGGATAAATCAATGTCACCGTACCCAGTGTTTTGTATGCCGTTTTTATACCCTTGATGTTTACAGTGTATTGAATGTAGAATATACAGTAAAGAGACTCCAGACATTAAATTTACCCCACACTATAAAAATACAAAAATACAAAGGTATTAACCCTTTGAGGACCATGACACGTTTTGACTGTTTATTGTGGCTATAATTAGATGATATTATTCAGCTTAGGGTGAACTTGTGGGAGCGAAAGAGTTAATTGAGATAGTATTTACCGCTTTGATTCCTAGCTATATTTTCTATATTGTATAAAATCGTCTAATGATAATCAAAATTAAATGTAAATATGCGTCTTGGATCCTCGAGGGGTTAATAGGGCGGGGATAATCAAGTTGGGGTATATTGATAGTGATCTACCTCTAATAATCTCATATTCATCTCGATCCTTATATTTAATCGGTTTATCACAACCAATAGGCCTGAAAAGGATAAATTAAGTTAACCTTTTCATACTCCTTTTTTGTTACTATGTGTATATAAATTAATAATGAAATGCCGAGATGATTTTCTAACTTTCAGTATATGACGTCACGTTCTTCATTTCATTCTGGCTATAATTAGAACATATTTAATACGCTTGGAAAGGAACTGCGAGAGTGAGAGGATTAATATATGTTTTATTAATTTCACCACAACACCAAACACCTCCAATGAAATTAATGAAAGCATATATGTGTTCCACCAGGATTCGAACCAGGGTTATCACACACAGATTTTTAAACACCTTAACCATTACACCACCAAGAATTGAGAGAGTTTGTGTCCCTTTACTTCTTAGAGATCATTCCTAAACTGCATAACATTGTCAAATATTTAGCCAAAAGATACTAAAGACATTCGTCCTCAACGGCGAATCACAAAGAGTTTAGGAGTCAACAAAATAGGCCTGGAAAACTATATAAGAATATGGATGAAAACAAAATCAACGGCAAATGTGAAACTCAAGAATATCTTAACATACAGTACACTTGAAAAAATGCACAGAAATATGTAGTTCTTGACGGTTCTTTGTACTCCTTTGTACTCCTTTGAAATAGAGAGTATATAAGGGTATATAGAGTTTATTGTCATGGATGAAATAACGAGGAAATTCTGTAATATAAGCTTGATATGTTTGATGAAAAGGGGACCAGGTAAATTTGTGCGTGAATTCTACTGCATCTAAACGACGCAGTTGATACTTTATGCACATTTATGTTACTATGTAAATGTTACGTAGCCGACGCTGTTCGGGTTAATTATATAGGTTTTACGAAGATTTTATAGACAAATATGCTGTTACTTATGAAAACTTGGTATATTTGTATGCAACATATACTTAGCATTTTCCTTATATTTCCGTTATTATTGAAATATCAGCTGCTAATGGAGTACAATTTTTGCCAGGTTAACCCATTCTGTCCCAGCGACGTCTTTTATAATTTATTCTATATATATTTAGACAATTTTGTGTGCAGTTTAAGAAGGATTTGTGGTAGTGAAAAAGGTTAAGTGAGAGGAGGCCCTTTTTAAACTGAATGAAATTGTCTAAAAGTAGCCAGAATAAAGTTGAAAGAACGGCACCAATATTAAATGGGTTAAGAAAAATGTAGTACTGTCACAGACTATTATTAACATGTGAGGACTGTAAAGGAAATGAGCAATGTTATGAACAATATATTTGACAAACTATTGATTTTGGTTGCATGGGCCAATCCGTGCAAGTCATCGGGAGAGGCCTGCGTATGGCCGGGGTTATGATGTTGGCATTGTTTATGCCTTTTCAAAACCTAAATTAAGTTACATTATTTAGGTCAAGTTAATATGGTTATGTTTAACCCAGCCTTGTATTTCGTGACAAATATTGTTTTGAAAGTACTAAGTTAAAGAGAAAAACGATATTTATTGTCGAGCTTTGAGCAAGCGATAATCCGGGGATGTCTCTGTACATTTTAATGTCAAAAAAATTCCGATATTCGAAGAATTCACTATCTTCGTCACTGATTTTTTTTTATGGTTATAACCCTTGCACCCCGGGAAAAGTCCATCGACATGAGCCAGTTCCGATCTTATAGTGAGCCGCTATCCTAGTACAGGTTTCCATCACTATTCGATGCCCCGATTTACGATATTATTATAGGTTTAAAGGTGTTTGTGTTTGGGTTTTGGCTGGTCCGAGAACGCATTCCCAAGTACCCCATTAATTTCAGGGTTTGTTATATGATTTTTCTATTTAAGGTCGTGTTTTCAGGAATGTAACCCAATTGTAAATTGAGGATGACCTGTAAATCAATTTGACAATGAACTAGTTGCCAACACTCCGAGGAAGAAGTCTTTTATTTGTTTGGAAATCCTCGTTACATATTTTCAACTCGTGACTTAAGTAAAAAACAAAAATAATTTTGTTGTATAGAATTATTCTATGATTGTACTGATTATGTATAATACTACTATAATAGTAACTATTCACTTGGAAAATAACTCTCTAAGTGTGACATGTTTTCGAGGACAAAGTTCCCGAATGTCAACACAGACGTACGCGTGACTCACCTGCTTTTCCAGCTGTCTGAAATTACATGATTTTCAACTCATCACCTCAGCAAAAAGACAAGACTAACAGAAGTGCCTTTGTACCTCTGTCAGTGTAATTCCGCATGATCTACTTTATGTTATCCCCTTCTTTAGCTGTAAGGAGAAATTGCTAGTAATGTATTATTTTCAGCAAAATATTTCTGCATTGGAGACATGGTGAAGTATCCTTGTCGTGCACTTAGGGGGTTAACAAACGAAACTTAACTTAGGTAACTTACTTAGGCTTTGTAAATAAATAAAAATATATCAACTTCGTTACCACTGCCAGTCATGGACCTCTCCTGAAAATTAACCTCATTCAGAACCAACAAATGCATTTCTTGTGCTACACCTGTTTTATAACCTTGATATAGCGGAAGGCATTTGTGGCCCTTATAGCCGTATTCTTAGACGTGTCGTGTCGGGTGGGTTTCATCCAACCCATAATGAACGAAGATATAGGGACTGAATGTATATTAATGAAATAGAACTTGATATCTCCCAGTTAACTAATGAAATCTCTTCATAATTTGTTCATTAAGGTTTCACGGTGGGAAGTTTTAAGAATACGGCTATTAGTTTGTGGATCCATTATATTTTTCTTTGAGCAAATGTATTTCTATAAATTGATCTATGAATGTAATTGTACTTTATTAATTGTAAAATATTATGAATGGAAAATTACATTAATAATTAAATATCGATGGATGTATTTGCATAAATACTATACCCTGTTCCAAATAGGTAGTCCAGAAATCATGAACCTTAACCTTTGTAACTCAAATAAAGCTAGACCAAATGGGCGGTAAATCTCCCAACCATGGCTGACTCTTCCCAAATGGTAGAAATATTAGCTGAATTGCTCTAGTGGTTTGTGAGTTATAGAGGTTTTTGTTCACGAGTTTGGTACACTTACTTGGAACAGGGTATAAAACAAGAGGTCCACAAATATATAAGAATAACTATCCTGTTGTCCTCACATCCAGCTTGTACAGTGCTTTATGTAATTATGCTATTATAGTCACAACATGTATATAAATGGAAAATTCAAACACAGATATTAACAAAAAATATAGTTAATGGATATATATATATATATATATATTTATAAAAGCATACATAAATGTAGCTCTGCAACAGTCGGACGTGTTGGCCACTGTACAACTGCCGACACAAATAAGTGGTACACTTCTCTATAATATTATTTGCAACAGTGAACATTGATTGAGGGAAAATGCTGACTTGGTCGTGTGCTTCACCCTCAACTCGCAGTGCCCATCATATGACGGGAGAGAGAATATTGGCCACCCCTGCGGCGCTCGTCATATGACAGGTGTCATTTTGAGGCCATTATGAGCTATGAGAGAGCAACCGAGCGTTGGGGAGACAATAGGCAACCTTGGAACGCTTGCCACCGCTATGTGGCCGTCACTGAGACATACTGTATCTCGTCACCGCCTCCCTACTGCTCTCAACAAGGATAACATCGGGAAAAATACCTCATTTTAGTGTATTTTCACCTCTGGCTGCACGATCGTTGCAAGAGAACCCGTGGTCGTACAAGGATGATTCAGGTGTCATTGGAAAGCTCTATTATCGCCCTTTCACTGATATATAATTGTATTACGCTCTGGCTCTTGCTTATGCATGATAAAGAGCATGGAATGAAGCTCATTATCTGTAAATATACCTGCCAGGTGCTACGGTTGGGAGTTAAAGGGATTGATTCAAAATATTTCATCATTGTGTTAGAATTGTTCAAGAAAATCTGTACCACTATTACCTGATAGGAAATATACAGTTTTATTTGTAATATGCACTTTTGCACAGTAATTACTTATTTTAAAACTATTCACAACTTTGTTTACTTTATAAGTTGAACAATAATGACATAGAATCTATATAAAAAACGGGACACCACACGCACCTTTGAGCTGCTTATTATTCACATTTACACACACACACACACACATTTGTGGACCTCCGTATCCTATTTTTATTGCAAATACAGCCGCTTCAATTTATTTTTACATAAAAATTGCCTTTCAATAAATTATACATATGGCTTTACTATTCATGTATTTCATTCATAAATAAATCATAAATTATTTACATAATTCTTGCATATTGAAAAAATATGTCCATGAACTTATATATATATATGTATATATATATATATATATATATATATATATATATATATATATATATATATATACCGGTATATATATATATATATGGTGTCCAAGGAGGAAAGAGCAAAACTTTGGGAAATTATAAAACAAGGGTTTCTAAGCATAAAGTGTTCTATAACAAAATGTCCAAATCTCATCTGTTAAAGAAAATATTGAAGGTTTTATGTATTGTCCTCCCCCGCATCATTATAATGGACTCTTCCATGTCAAATAGTTTCCAGCAGGTTCAAAGTGGGCAAATCTATCCACAATAATTTTGTAACTTACAGAATTATATTATCTATATAATAACATGGAAAACTAATTGCCGTTAGATGGAGGTGTTATAGGCTCTAGGACAGCTAGGCCAGACTTACGGGGAAATACCATTTTTAACATGCATTATCTATGTACTGATTGAGATTTGGAATATTTCTTATAGAACATTTTAGGCTTCGAATACCTTGTTTTATAATTTCCCACAGTTATGCCCTATCCTCCTGGGACACCCTGTATATATTACAGCATATTATACTTAGGCTATATATACATTGGTAACGACAAAAATACTATCAAGGCTTCAGTATCAACATCACGATTATTCTACTACAGAACATTACAAAAAATATATATTTGTACAAAATATACATAACACTCTCTATACAGTAGATCTTCAAATAGAACAACGAGATATCAGGCAGACTAATACAGAGTTGATAAAATGCATGAGTTCTCTCAGCCTTTTCCATTATAGCTAAGTATTGTATATTGAGCCACTAATAAGACTGCCATTAGATTTGACATGCTTTCATTAATTTCATGGGGGGTTATTGATGAAAGGAATTAAATCGATTAAGATTATTCACATTTATTTCAAGACCGTCTACTAAATGAAGATATTAATAAGTGAATAAACTTTATCAGGAATATGGTACTTAATGAAGAAACTTTTAAGTGTGGTAATGTATGTATGTATGTATGTATTTATGTATGTATATACTCAGGCACATACCCCATAGCTGGGGGTGGCCGACTCGTGACAATATCATCATGCTGTATATCACCAGAATTTGTATTCAATTAGTTACATTAACTTCCGTTCTAATGCTAAAATTAAGCGTTAGTAAAAATAAATTGCTAGAAATATGAATAAGTTTTAGGGCTCTATTCATATACTGTATAGTTTTCAATATTTTTCTAATTATATTGTATTTCTTACGAATGAAGTATGACATCATATTGAAGCAAGTGACTTCAAATAAAATGCTTCATTTTGTATCATATTCAGAGTCTCAGACATACTGGTAACAAAATCATAACTAAAAATAATTTGTTCGTTATAATTAGGCCAATGCTCTTCATCACTAACCTCTATCACTAAAAAAGGACTTAGTAATCCGGCTAACATTTCTACCATTTGGGACGAGTCAGCCCGGAAATAGGTGTGGGAATGTATAGCCCATTTACTTCGGCCCTTTTCGAGTTAAAGAGGTTTAGGGTCAAGATTTGTGACCTAAATATAATGTATTAATACTTGTACTGTGGATGGCACGGCTGTAATGGCATAGTCTTATAGTTTTACGGGAAATTCGCCTGATCGTACGCGGTTGTTCCAGTTAATACGCAATATCGCAATATCGACAATACTATACTACTAATGGCACCAACAAAAAATTAGATAGATATATTTTATTAAACCCTTCATCATAAATTCTGGTTACGATTAGACGATTTTCTTTGCCTTACAATCTGCCTCGAGGACTCAAAGGGTTAAATACGATCTCAATAGACCCTCTTAGTAACATAGGTACTTCTTAAGGGGCGTCACATTTTTTTTTTTAATCTCTCTCTTTTCTCTCTTTCCCTGGCTTGTATCCATTCGGCCCCATTCAGCCAACTGTTTTAAGACGTTTATCCCAATCCAAGTGTCATTTTTTCCTGGCGAGCGATAGCGAGCCAGCATTGTACAGAGAAATCCGGCTTCGCCGGAGACATTTTTCTATCGTAAAATGTACAAATTTAGCTTGCTGTCAAAACAAATATATATATGCTGACTCGCTGACGCTCGCTAGGAAAATATTGACACCTGGATGGGGGTAAACGTCTCAAATCAGTAGACTGAATGGGGCCGAATGAATACAAGCCAAAGAGAGAGGGAGAGAAAGAGAAATCAAGCGAGGTGGGCTCCCTTAAACTTAATAAAATCGTCTAAATGTATCCAGAATCCAAGTCAAAAAGGCGTCATGGTGCTGAAGGGGTGAATTTGTACTACAGTATCCAGTATTTAGGTTAATGTCTACACTAAATGTATTATGGGGAGGTTTATGGTTTATCTGGAGCCCCTTCTCACTCATGTTATGCCCCATTAGCTTTGAGATTGTAAGTTTGGTGATTTTAAGACCTTTCGCCCCATTTCTTTGCCAATAATACCTTTCGTGCCATTTAATTGTCGATTTTTTTCCTAGCGAGCGTTTGCGAGCCTTTGATTTTAGAGGAACCGCGGAACATTTTTTAACCGATAAATGTACAATTTTAGCGGGGTCTTCTGTGTGTGTTTAGGTTGATAAGAGGTCTAGGGATCAAACTGAAAATCCCCCCGTAAGTTAATTCTAATACTTGTTGTAGGTAGCCAGACCAATAATAGTAACGTTAGTATTATTGGTCTTGGTAGGTAGTACTTGTATCGATACCGCGTACTAATTGGTCCACCGGGTATGTAGTGGCTAGTGTACCCTATATGTGAAGAGAAGGCTGAAACATTGAGCATAAGTGGGTGGTAATAAGATCAGAAATATGAATAATAATAATAATAATAATAATAATAATAATAATAATACAAAAATGAAATAATAATAAAAACATTAAATAAACATTAAAAAAACAAGGACAAAAACATGGATATGAAAATAGCAATTAAGGCGGGATTGTTTGAGTTTTCTGGCATCTCCTCCCTCATGTTTAGCCCCACTAGTTATGAGATTTTAAGACGTTCGTCCTATTAGTTTGTCGATTTTATTACCTTTCACCCCATTTCTTTGTCAATATTAAGACAATGTAGGTGTCGATATTTATCCTTATGAGCGATAGCGAGCAGCTGGGAAATTTTTCTATCGAAAAAATGTACAAATTTATCTTGAAGGGGAGGTCTTGGGAGTGTATTTTTAAGCTTGATGGAAGTCTAGGGAGGAAACTAACAAAATAATAAAAAGATAAATAATTAAGCAAATAAATACGCCCATGGAAATGGTATTGAAAATGAATATTGAAGTGAAATATGATGACTGTATATGAAAAGATACAAGAGAAGCAAAAGTAAACAAATGAGACGAAAATAGCAACTTATAAACTTTACTGGAAATTAATTGGATAGAGAATACTGGCTTGAATACAGCTTACTGCTTATGAAAAAGTACACTCAGATGTCATAGTCTCTTGCCCACTCATAAATATTCGTGGACATCACTTATTACTAGTTATGGAAGTATATAAATTATGTGGAAACGAATTTATGAATATAATTTGCTAATACATCAACTACAAAACTATATACAGGTATACTATTTATTGCAAAACAATTTTTAATCAAAAAATCAGTTCAGATAGTTATAATTGCATAACGAATAACATAGGGAGTCTACGAATTCTTATGAGTGGGCTAGAGACTATGGCATCCGAGTGTACCATACGCATTTGAATGCCGGACTATGGATAATAGGCAATATTATGCTTATTAACTGATACAGCCACCGACGACCCATATGTATAATACTTGTAAACCTACATAATAAGTTTGTTCTGGCCTCCAATGATGCAGTTACTGAACTGTGTTCAGCTCTTTAAGTCCCCCATACACATTCAGTTTCTTTTTTGCTAATTTTGGACAATTTACATTTTCAGCTCTTTATGGGAAACTGAATAATTTTCCTCAGAATTTGTTTATATATTTTAGCGAAAAAATTACTTGGCGATATACTATTGTAAATGTATGTACAGCTGCCTCAAGAAGACCATCCTCAATTGCTACAGAGACTGAAAGGATAAAACAGTGGAGAGCTGAGCTACAGAACATTGGACTTAAAGAGAATAAAATGCATATTTTTTACCACATTCCTTCACATCCCCTTTTCTCTTCTCGTTCTTTCCAGTACAGTTCCTAATTGTTATTATACTCTTGCTAACAACAGGCTATTGTTCTCATCTAATGAAGGACGTTTTAAGAATCAAATGGGTTAAGATCATCATTAACCCTTTGAATCACACAGGTACTTCCTAAAATTAATAGAATTGACGAATGATAACCATAATAAAGATGTCATGGTAGTGGAATGTGTTAACATTGTACAGTGACCTCTCCTCTAACTAACTTGTTTTGACAGAGCTAAGGTCTAGAGGAGCTTCTTGTTCTACTTTTCTCCTTCCTTCCTCTTTGTTTTCCTCATCATCCCCTTGGTGTTGGTCTCTGTCCTCGTCCAGCTCCCCGTGTGGACTACTGGATGCTGATCTCTCACCCTCAGTATCCAATCTGGGAGGACTTGGTGACTTGTTCTTTATACTGAGGTCGATGGGTATGTCTTGTGAGACACTGGCACCTAGAGGGACAATGTTAGGACTGCCCCGGGATGTCCGATCATGGCCAGGATTATACCCTGGTATACTCGGGAAATCCAACCGACGTAATGGTGGCGGCCCACATATTGGTGAGCTTCCAGGACAAGGCTTGATTGGATTTCGCAATTCCTGTGGAGGCTGCGCTGTAGTGGGTTTAAAGAATTTTGTGGGTGAGGGGAACTCTCGTGCAGGTGATGCTAAGCTTTGGGGCTCTTCCTCTGTTTCTGATTCCTGGTTCTGTTGTCGAGCCTTCTGCAGGAGGGAATCAAGGTACTGTTGGCGGTTGTTGTACAAGTTAAGCAGTGGGGGGAGGTAAGGGTAGAGGTAGGGGTGAGGGGCCAGAGGGTTTGGGTAAGGTGAGAGGTGAGGGGCGAAGGCTGGCCATTGGTACATTGAGAGCAGGTCCTTTGGGCTGAGGTGTTCCAAGTACGACGGAAAAACTGGCTTTTCACCCACGTCCGGGGAATCCGAGTTATGGGATTCTGATGAAGAGGTTGTGGGTGAATTTAGTCTCTTGCACTCTAATCCAGGTGGAAACTCCAACCCAAACTTAAAGTCTGGACTGAATGTCTTGAGTTCCGAGGCTGGACTTATAAGTGCCGGTGATGTCGGCGTTGGAACCAGAGAGAAAGTGGGTTGCCTGCTACTAACATCACTAATCCCGGGCATTGGAGAGCTGACACGAACGCTAGGCTCGATATTATTATTAGTGGTTCTGTCGTTGTTGTTATTTCCCTGCATGAGGTAGTGTATCTTGAACCAGTTGGAGCGGCGACCATAGCGCGAGCCACTCTTGGACATTCCTACCACCAGACACTTTCGCAGCCGACAACTTTTACAAGACGTCCGGGTCTTCTTGTTGATGACGCACCGACCGTTGTTCTTGCACTCGTTCAGGGACGACAGGTTGTTGTATGTCCGCCCGAAGAATGACTGGGGAAGGCAAATAATAGAAAGACTCTTTAGTACAGGCTAACAATGATATAATTATATATATACTGAATGTAATAATGTATCACATTTCAATAATATATACCGTATAACATTTAATTATATATAATAGATATACAAATCTAGTATGCACTTTTCAATAGGTATAAGGTCAACCATGCAATTGATTTGAATAGGATTAGTAACAAAAACTGCTATGAAAAAGTGAAGACAAAATATGTAAATGTATTTTTTGCCAATAGTATTGAACAGAATCACACACATTCTAAGACCACACCCATTTCGCACTCGAACATATTCATTTCACACACACACATAATGCTCTAAAAGCACATTCACTTCACACAGACGCAAACCCATACAAGCTCATAATTTGCGTATTGTTGTTCGTATTATTATTTTCATTAACTTGATCTCAGACATTAACCCACCTTACACCCTTCACAGGTAAAGACACCAAAGTGGAACCCTGCCGCTGGTTCCTCACACACCTTACACAACTGGTTCATCTGGGGACAGAAGGAGTACAGGTCAGTAACAGCATATCAGTTGATGTATCTTATATAATCAGTATCCAGCCCTTACTCCCACAAGGGGTATGGAGGATCAGCAAAAGACTCTAGAAAGGAAAAAGAGGTGACAGGAGAAGAACACATAACAGTTCGCCCACAAAAAACAAGCACACAAGCATTCAGAAGCAGAAATCACTCATCAATGGCTTCACCTCAGATGTTATCTTATGTATGCATTTTATTTTATCGTATGTATTGTATTTATGTATTATATTATACCTTAATCTGTTGATGAAAACAAAATTAATTCACCTAATGGTGTCGTCCTTTCAAAAGACTTATTTTTAACAATTAGATTAGAACTGTTTTGGATTAATGGTGGGCAAAAAGGTTTCTGGGGATATCAATTTTATAAGAGGGGAAAGTGTAAAAAGAGTAAAACATTTTGTTTTTTAACAATTTTTGCATTATTTAAGATTAATTATTATGTCATAAACGTTAATTGTTCCTCTGCAACCACGGAAAAGTAGTAATTATAGGTTTGTTGATGTATTTGCTGTACAGTATTATGTTTTTTGGTTTATCTGTCTCGGTACAAGCTCTCCACATCCACTCCACAAAGTTGAACACAATGCCAAGTGAGACTCCACATAACTGTTATATTTTGGCTCGAACGTCCCTTGACTTTGGCCCTGTCACTCTTTCAACTCTGGGGGAGGCACTCGATACAGGCAGTTCTGCCTTTTGTCTCCCTCACTCACATAGACAAAACAAAATATACGGTACTTTTATATGTCAAGTGTACCTGCTCGTCAGTGAAGGATTAACAAACTTTATAAAGAAACCCAAGTGTGTTAATATGAAATTACTCACTGGTAAGATAAACACCATGTTAGGTTTGTGTCTTTATTATGACAACGATATTTTGTACAACTTCTGCAGGTCCAACTGGTGCCGAGGTGACCTAAAGAAGTTATAAAGTGTACCCTTGTCATAATATTGTAACATTCTCACATGGTGTATCAAACCAAAGTATCTTTTCTATCTATCAATCTATTTACTCAGGCCCATTCCCCCCCTCCCCCCCTTTTGTGTTTTGTGTTGTTTTTTTTATTACTGGGGGTGGCCGACTCGAGACAGAGCCCGAATAGGGGAAAAAAACAAAAAAACACAAATTCACACATATCTAAGTCACCCAGGAAAAGACCCAGAGACCAGGGATCACCAAGGTCACTCCTGCACTCCCCCGGCCCTCAATCTCCCGTATCTTTTAGGCAGTTATATTCATAAATTTGACATGAGAGGTTCATCGGAGTTCAATATTTACCCTTACTGTACCGGCGACCGTACCGTCTTTTATATTTGATTTCAGCTAAATTTAGTCGATTTTATGAAGCTTAGGAAGGATGTATGGGAGCTAAAAGGATTAATTGAGATAACCTGTAGCCTTTTAGTGGGTGGACGTCTATCTTGATCTAAATAAAATCGTCTAATAAATGCCGGACTATAACAAATAGACTGTCATCGGTACTGGATGAGTTAAACATTTACCAGGATGCAAATACTGGAAAATGAGAGTATTGATTTCATATTGTCATGAAGCAGCTTTGTTGTGACAATTGTATCGGAATGGGTGGGTACCTGCTCCCATATTTGTTTATCACATGACTGGGACGCATTGCCCTAGAAATAATGAAACCCCCATACCTGTCAACATGATAAAGTGACACTCTATCTATCTATCTATTTACTCAGGCCCATTCCCCATTTTTTGTTTTTTTTTTATTTACTGGGGGTGGCCGACTTGAGACAGAGCCCGAATAGGGAAGAAAAAAAAACAATATAACCATAAAGGTGGTGTCACATGAGCGTTTTTTTCCGTCAATTTTCGATGAGCAAGTCTTATCTCAAGCAAGTTTTTGGTATTTTCTCATTGGAATCGACAACTAAACTGAATGTATATGATGTCAAGAGACTGAAATGTATATGATGTTAAGAGACTGAAATAATATATAACTATACATATAAAGATGCCGACCACAATTGCCTGACAAAATTGGCCGAAAAAGCGCCCGTGTGACGTAGGAAGAATGATTGATAAACAGCATAGACAGTACTTACATTTCCAGTGTTTACTGTAGTGTTGGTGACCTGGGGAACGAGAGAGAGAAGAGTGTTGTTAGTACAAAGAATGGAACTGAATATACACCGTTATAAACTTATAAAATATCATAGATGATATGCATACATATACTACAACATGGTGGCCAAGCTCGTTATACACATTCAGATTAATTTTATGCTAATACTAGTACTAATACTGTCGTAAGCCGTGGCATAGTCAGTAGAGGGTCGGCTGCTGATCAAAGGGTCGGCGGATCGAATCCTCACTGTCAAAATGTTATTGGTAGATGTCAAGCCCGGGCAACTTGACCTAGAAATTCGTGACAAACGCCTAATCTTCATGGCCGCTCCTTCTCGGGAATTATGGCGTCTGCCGTATTTTACTATATTTACATGATTTGTGTGCAGTTTAAAAGAGATATGTGATAGTAAAAAGGGTTAAGTGAGATAGTTCGAAGCATGTTACATACTGGAGGCCCTTTCTTTATGTACGGGTTTATTATTACCACCAACCCTGTGTATGTGTGTGTGTGTGTGTGTGTGTGTGTGTGTTATGATAGGTCTTTAATGTAGGGGTTTATTATTACCACCCACCCTGTGTATGTATGTATGTGTGTGTGTGTGTGTGTGTTGTGATAGGTCTTTAATGTACGGGCTTATTAATACCACCCACCCTGTATATGTGTGTGTGTGTGTGTGTGTGTGTGTGTGTGTGTGTGTGTGTGTGTGTTGTGATAGGTCTTTAATGTACGGGCTTATTAATACCCCCCACCCTGTATATGTGTGTGTGTGTGTGTGTGTGTGTGTGTGTGTGTGTGTGTGTGTGTGTGTTGTGATAGGTCTTTAATGTACGGGCTTATTAATACCACCCACCCTGTGTTTATGGTAGACATTAATTATATATAGTAGGTTGGCTCACACACACATACACACATACACACACACACACACACACACACACACACACACACACACACACACACACACACACACACACACACATGTATTTTTCTCTATCTCTCACACTTCCTCCCTCTCTTCAATTTCCCACACACCATAACCAACCTTCAGATTTCACACCTTAAGGGGGGGTCACCGGCTTTTTCTTATTGTTCTATCTTTTTCTCTCTTTCCCTGGCTTGTATCCATTCGGCCCCATACAGCCAACTGTTTTAAGACGTTTATCCCCATCCAGGTGTTGATTTCTTCCTGGCGAGCGATAGCGAGCAAGCATTGTATGGAGAAATCCGGCTTCGCCGGAGAAATTTTTCTATCGAAAAATACAAAGTTAGCTTGCTGTCAAAATAAAAATATACATATGCTGGCTCGCTACCGCTTGCCAGAAAAATATTGACACCTAGATGGGGGTAAGCGTCTTAAAACAGTAAGCTGAATGGGGCCGAATGAATACAAGCCAAAGAGAGAGGGAGAGAAAGAGAAAAAAATCGAGGTGGGCTCCCTTAACTTCCTTCCTCTCCTAATGGTCCAAACCCTTTCTCTTCCTTTCCTAACACTTACAGGTTTATAGTCGAGTGCGATTTTATGGTTCAGTATTCTCATTAAAAAAGAATTCACTCCGTTTCGAAATGAGCTTTATGGGTCGTAAATGTAATTCAATATCGTAAATGATAATAATGATACTACTGTATGCATTAAAGAATTCTTGTATTTCAAGTGTTCTCCAATAGATTAAATGTTAAGTAAAGTGTATAAATAATTAGTTCCTATAGATTTATTTTATATTGAATACTTATAAATAAGAATACTACATTCAGATAAGAGTAATTGTGTTTTGTGACAGCTTGGTAATCTCAAGATAGAAATATTTAGGAACACACCATTTATAATATAAAGCGTCTCTGTAACGGGGATGTGTAAATATTTATATATTCCCACTTTCACGAGATCCTGCTACTAAAAAAACTCATACATCAAAATCCTTCCATCTCATTTCTAAAGAATCCTGACCCCCCGCTCAGGTCCCCAGTTACCTCTCGTGCCCCCCCCCCCCCTCCCCCCTTGACCCCCCGTGACCTGACCACAGCAAGGAGGTCAAGCCAGCCTCGTGACCTCAGCTGACGCCTGTCAAAAGAACATAAGCGTGACCAACCCGTTGTTATGTAAGCTATGTTAACCCCTTCTGTACCGGCGACCTCTTTATAAGTTTATTCTATCTATATATTAGACGATTGTGTGCAGTCTAAGAAGGATCTGCGGTGGTAAAATGGGTTAAGTGAGGTAGTTGGAAGCCTGTTAATTGCCGGAGGCACTTTTTTTTTTAAACTGAATAAAATCGTCTAATAGTAGCCAGAATAAAGTTAAAAGGACGTCGCCGGTACGGAAAGAAGAATGAGGTACAGTTACTCACGAAAACTCCTGGAGCTCAGTTACTCATAAAAACTCATGGACCTCTCCTATTTCTAACGATGGAAGTATATCTCTGGAAACGAATTTACGAATATTTGTTTCTATTCATCCACTACAAAACTATAATATCATAATTATACTGTTTATTGAAAAGCAAGTATCATCCAGAAATCATACCCGGTAGTTATAATTACATAAAGAATAACACAGGGGTCCACGAAGTTACTATAGAGACTGTACGAGAGAGAGAGAGAGAGAGAGAGAGAGAGAGAGAGAGAGAGAGAGAGAGAGAGAGAGAGAGAGAGAGAGAGAGAGAGAGAGAGAGAGAGAGAGAGAGTATGGTTGTCAAATGCTGGGTCAAATATTTGGGGAGAAACATGATTTCATTAATTGAGTTTAGAGGTGAAGTTGGTTGGTGGAAAAAGCATAATAAAAAATATAGTCTGTATATTTTCCGGTGATGGTAAATTGAAATGTTCTGACCTTTAGGCTATTACGACGATATTTTAGTGAAATAAGTTGTAAATTATACACAACTTGGCAGTAATATGACGCAGAGACATAGTAGTTTCAAATGTTTCTATTAGGCATGAACAAAAAATCAGTCGTTATAGGATTCGATTTACCGTCAACCGAAATCAAATCGACTATAGCAGGTATAATATGATTTGTTTTAAGGGGACAGTGGTTATTTTTTTAGTCTATTTATATACAGTATATATTAATATATTTTTTAGATTCCTCTCTAGACCTTTATGAAACTTAAAAATACATCCATTTGATCCCCCTTCGAGATTAATTTGTTTATTTTTCGGTAGAAAAATGTCACGGACGAAGGCCGGTTCCTCCACAATTACAGGCTCGCTATCGCTCGACAGGAAATAAATTGACACCTAAAGGGGCACGAAATGTCTTAATATTGACAAAGAAATGGGACTAAAGGTGCTTATATCGCCAAACTAATGGGCTGAACGTCTTAAAATCTGAAAACTAGAAGGGCTAAACATGAGGTGAAGGGGCGCCAGAAAAACAGCCCATCTCCCCTTAACCTGGCGGAAAGTTTAATCCCCTACCTAGCAGTTGATTTATCGATACTTAAGGGGAGGTTTGTAGTGTGTTCGCTATACTTCCATCAAGCTTAACATTACAGCCCCTAGACCCCCTTTCAAGATTAATTTGTACATTTTTCGGTAGAAAAATGTCCCGGCCGAAGGCCGATTCCTCTTAAATTACAGGCTCGCTATTGCTCGCCAGGAAGAAATCGACACCTAATTGGCACGAAAAGTCTTAAAATTGACAAAAATGGGTCGACAGTTCTTAAAATCGCCAAACTAATGGGGCGAACGTCTTAAAATATCAAAAGCAATACCATGAGGGAGAAAGGGGTCAAGATAAAAATCCCTCAAGTGGAAATCTCCCCTTAATGTAATACTATGAAACTGTTTTGTCTCTGCATCATATTATAGACAGGTTTCCACAATTAACCCCTTCACCACCATTACGTAATTGGCATCATAGTGTGGTTACCATTAGGCGATTTTCTTTGGTTTATAGTTAACCTCTACGACTCAAATATGGGTAAATACGATCTCAATGAACCCTCAGAATAACATAGGTCTTTCGTAAAGTGCATACAATCGTCTATTTGTAGCCGGAATCAAAGGTAAATTGGCTTCATGGTGCTCAAAGGGTTAACATCATATTTGGCTGTTAAACCTTTGTAATTGGTGAGTAATTACGATGGGCCTAAGTCAGTGTATCGCCAGCGTCCAAAATAGACTATAATGTTAATTGTTTACAGTTAGAGGCTTACAAGGAAAGGTTAATATCTCAAAATATCTCATTTCATTTCTCTGCAGTAGCGGTAATCAAGTAATTAAGAATGATAATGAGAGTATAGTATGGTATATACCCCATTATAAAATGTGTATGGTTTTTCCTCAAATTAAGAAAACATTCAAGAAGTGTGCTCCACCTTGTGGCCGTGATCGTACAAATATGATATACATATATTAAATAGTGAAATACGCAATGAAAATTAGGTAGAATATAGGCGATGTCACACGAGCGATTTTTCCGTCAATTTTTACGGGCAATTGTTTTCTGGCAGCTTCAAAATACAAGTTCCATAAAAATTAATCTACCTAACATAATCTAACTTCTATCTTGTTTCCGATTCCAATGAAAACATATCCCTAAATATCACCAGAAAAAACTTGCTCCTGGAAAATTGACGGAAAAAGCCCTCTTGTGGCACTGGCTTATGAGAATAGGACGGTGAGTATCATAAATGAAAATGAGTCATATTCGATTAATGTTGGATATAAAATGAAATAATGTAATTAATTAAGAACAGGAAAAGTATATAAACATATTACAGAATAAGACGATGTATTATGGAGTGATATATAAAGGAAAATCATTGTAAAACAAATACTAGGACAACGTTTCCAAGAGGGTTGGGGCTTGTACTGAAAGACGAAGTAGATAGACATATACAGTATATACTGTAGATCTAGGCTATTATAGGAAAAACAGCTGTACAAGGGAAGTAGATAGGTAGATATATAGATACTCCAGGCTAATATAGGGGAAAAACAGAAAGACAGCTGTAGAGGGGAAGTAGATAGATAGATAAATAGATACTCCAGGCTAATATAGGGGAAAACAGAAAGACAGCTGTAGAGAGGAAGTAGATAGATAGATATATAGATACTCCAGGCTAATATAGGGGAAAAACAGAAAGACAGCTGTAGAGAGGAAGTAGATAGATAGATAAATAGATACTCCAGGCTAATATAAGACAAAACAAATATATATAAACAACGACAGCTGTCAAAATCCTGGAGATCCGCTAAGATCCCGAGAAAATTGAAGGAAACGCAGGAGAGCGGAAAATTATGTGTAGCGAAAAAGAAAAAAACTTCAAAGAGAGAGAGAGAGAGAGAGAGAGGGGAGTGAGTGAGAATGAGAGGGATTGAGAGCGAGAGAATATGTATGTGTGAGTGTGTGTATGTTTGAGAGAGAGACAAAAAAACATACAGCAAGTGAAGCTAAATAAGAGAATAACAATACAAAAACAAAGAGAGATACAACGCGTATTTACCTCTCAGACAAAATCATGCGAAGGTGACTCGGGATTTATTTTGTATTTTTCAAATATTCGTCAAAGAATATAGGAAAGTGCCTCTCTCTTTCTCTCTATCTCTCTCTCTCTCTCTCTCTCTCTCTGTCACCCCCTTGTGGGTTATGTGATTTTGTTTGTTTTTGACGTATATTTCATAGTTCATACAAATCTCACTATCCCAAGACCCCCCTTCGAGATAAATGTTCAAATTTTTCGGTAGAAAAATTTCCTGGTTCCTCCTAAATTACAGGCTCGCAATCGACACCTAAATGGCACGAAAGGTCTTAATATTGGCAAAGAAATAGGGTGAGGGGTCTTAAAATCGCCAAAGTAATTGGGCGAAAGTCTTAAAATCTCAAAACTAGTGGAGCATGAGGGAGAAAGGGGGGTCCAGAAAAAGGGGAAACAAATCAAACCCTGCCCTTACTTCCCCTTCAATACCTTTCCCTATATTAGCAGACCCTCAATATTATATCTCCACACACCATCATTATTATTGTCTTATATCCTCGTATCTGGTTACCTAGATTAACCCCTCCAGTCCCAGGGATGTCTTTTTAATTTTATGTTGGCGAATATTTAGACGGTTTTTTGCAGTTTAAGAAGGGTCTGTAGTAGTACTAATGGTTACTCGAGATCATTCGGAGCCTGTTAATTGCTAAGGCCTTTTTCAAACTGAAGAAAATCGTCTAATAGTAGCAAGAAGGACGGTACTGGTTCTGAAGAGGTTAAATTACCCCTGGGACAGAGAGAGAAAAACAGTGAAAATATTATGATTAAGTTTGCTCCCCACTCGTTCTTTTAGCCCCCCATGAGCATATTATTAACGTGTAATATATTCCGACCTCAATGTGAGAGATCTGTCAGGGTAGCCACAAGCAGTACCTTAATTACCACCCAATCATATCGCTCACAAGTCCCTTCGCCCGTGCTACACTGTAAGTAATGAGTCTACAATAAAAGGCGCATGCATTTATTTCCAAACCACCCTGTAAAAAAAAATCGGATTGTATGCTAAACGATTATCATAATGTACCAGTTTTAACCCTTTTTGTACCGGTGACATCCTTTGCATTATAATTTGGCAATTATAAGACGATTTTATTCAGCTTAGAAAGGCTGTCTACCAATTATAAGGTAACCAGACTAGCTCAATTAATTCCTTTTGTGACCATATATCCTTTCTAAGCTTCATAATATCGTCAGAATGTAGGTATAACACAAATTCAAAGACGTCGCCGGTACAGTAGGGGTTAACCCGTACAGTACCAGAGACGTCCTTTTTATCATATTCTGGCAACTATTAAACAATGTTATTCAAGCTTAGGAAGGACCTCTAGCAATAATAAGGCTTCAAACTATATCAACCTACTCTTTTAACTACCACAGATATTTCCTAAGCTGTACAATATCGCCTAAATATAGCTAGAAGGAAATATAACACACGTTGCTGGTACTCAAAGGGTTAATACAGTTTGCATTACAGTTTGCACTCTCAAATGTTACAGTGTGCAAGCGAAAAGACCATCAGGGAAAGCAAACCTTCTAAACCCCTCCCTCAGTAACCTGCCCTGATGATGGTATTAGTGGAGTATGAGGGACGTGGCGTGCTGATCTTTAATGAACCATCTAGCCTGTGATTAGCGTTAATATACTTCACCTGTGTATACGCCTTCCCCCAGCCTTCAACATTCACACTTTAGGATTCAACTAGCTTACCGCAGTAGAAGTGAAGGGGTGTTAAGGGGGGATGGGGGGATTTATATGCTTATTTATTATCTTATTTATTATCTTATTTATTATCTTATTTATTATCTTATTATTATCTTATTTATTATCTTATTTATTATCTTATTATTATCTTATTTACTTATCTTATTTACATATTATTATCTTATTTACTTATCTTATTTACATATTATCTTATTTACTTATCTTATTATTATCATATTATTATCTGATTATCTTATTTATTATCTTATTTATTATCTGATTATCTTATTTATGATCTGATTATCTTATTTATTATCTTATTATTATTTTTAGGTTTCCTCCCTAGACCTCCATCAAGCTTAAAAATAACATTAAGGTTCTCCGAGATAAAAATTTTAATTTTTCTACCCAAAAATGTACCGGCCTAAGGCCGGTACCTCCAAAATTACAGGCTCGCTTTCGCTCGCCAAGAAAAAAAAATAGACACCTAAGTGGCACGGAAGGTCTTAACATCGACTGAGAAATGGGGGGAAAGGTCTTAAAATCGCCAAACTTAAAATATGAAAACAAATGGGGCTAAACACGAGAGAAAGTGGTCCCGAAAAACGATCCACCCCCCCTTAATGTTCTTGCAGGTCAAGGTCTTTCTCTTAATTAAATGAGAAAGGTGTTGTATTTTATATTATACAACTAACACTAAGCATGCGTGTAATAATATGCGGCAAAGCTTGTTATTTTCAAGTATGTATATTCTAGTCCTTATATGAAACTTCTTTGTTATTTCCAGTATGTATATTCTAGTCCTTATATAAAAATTCTTTGTTATTTCCAGTATATATATTCTAGTCCTTATATAAAACTTCATTGTTATTTCCAGTATGTATATTCTAGTCCTTATATAAAAATTCTTTGTTATTTCCAGTATATATATTCTAGTCCTTATATAAAACTTCTTTGTTATTTCCAGTATGTATATTCTAGTCCTTATATAAAACTTCTTTGTTATTTCCAGTATGTATATTCTAGTCCTTATATAAAACTTCATTGTTATTTCCAGTATGTATATTCTAGTCCTTATATAAAAATTCTTTGTTATTTCCAGTATATATATTCTAGTCGTTATATAAAACTTCTTTGTTATTTCCAGTATATATTCTAGTACTTATATAAAACTTCTTTGTTATTTCCAGTATATATATTCTAGTACTTATATAAAACTTCTTTGTTATTTCCAGTATATATATTCTAGTACTTATATAAAACTTCTATCCCGGGAATATTGACGTTGATATAATTCACCTTTTGTTAGCCTTTTTCGATCTTAAAAATTATGATTTGTTTTTTACAATTCAACTACTTTATCAATTCAGACGTGTGGTGTTGTGAGATACTTCTTGCAGGTTGTCTGTTTTGTTACTAAAGTGAACTGATGCTAGTGACCCCTTCTGTACCGGCGACGCCTCTTTGATTTCATGTAAGCTATATTATTTAGACGATGTTGTGCAGTTTAAGAAGGATCTGTGGTAGTAAAAAGGGTTAAGTAAGATGGTTCGAAGCCGGTTAATTGCTCGAGACCCTTTTGAAACTTAATAGAATCGTCTAATTGTAGCCAGAATAAAATTACAAGGACAGCACAGGTACAGAAGGGGTTAAGGTCGTATGGTTAAAGAGGTGGAGAACGCTTAATTATGGTGCTGCCACTCCTAACCCCCATATTTTGTCACAATTTTAAGGACAGTCTTAGAGGGAGGTTCGTAGGTATAATATGTGTGTGTGTGTGTGTGTGGGTATGTGTGTGTGTATGTGAGAGAGAGAGAGAGAGAGAGAGAGAGTAATAATAATAATAATAATAATAATAATAATAATAATACTTTTATTTCCAC